>JABTXL010007734.1:22745264-22762412 GCA_025134845.1 Neodon shergylaensis
GAGAGAGAGAGAGAGAGAGAGAGAGAGAGAGAGAGAGAGAGAGAGAGAGTAGGCAGAGTCAGGGAGGCACCATGTAGCTTCTGAAAGAGGCAGGTGCCATGTAGCTGCCAAAGGAAGAAGATGCCTGGAACCTTTCCAGTAGGCCACAGCCTTGTGTTCATACATAGATTAATAGAAATGTAATAATTTAAAGTGTAAGAGTTAGTTAATAAGAAGCCTGAGCTACCAGGTAAAACAGTGCTGTAATTAACATTGTTTCTGTGTGATTATTTGGGTCTGGGAAGCCAAGAAACTAAAGAGCAGTCTCCAAATACAATCCAGCAACTGATGGATGCAGAGGCAGAGATACACAGCAAAGCACTCACTGAGCTCCCAGTCGAAGAGTGGGAGGAGTAAGAATACAAGAAAAGAGGTCAAGACCATGATGGGGATACTCACTGAGACAGCTTACCTGAGCTAATCGGAGCCCATCAACTCTGGTCTGACAGCGAGGGAACCAGCATAGGACCAAACTAGCCCCTCTGATTGTGGGAGACAGTTGTATGGCTGGCACAGACTGTGGAGCCACTGGCAATGGGATCAAGATTTATCACTACTGCTTGCACTGGCTTTTTAGAACCCATTCTCTTTGGAGGGATACCTTGCTCATCCTAGATATATACAGATACAGTCTTGGTACTGCCTCAAAGCAATGTGGTAGACTTGGTTAACTCCCCTAGGAAGCCTTACCTTATCTGAGAAGTTGATGGGGGGCTGGTTTTGGGGGAAATGTGGAGAGAGTGTTCAGGGGGAGGGAGTGGGAACTGGGATCGGTATGTAATATAAAGAAATAGTTTTTAAAAAATAAATTTAAAAAGTAATTTAAAAAACCTTCTTAAAGGATTTTACAATATTTTCCAATTGTGAGATGTCCAGCCTCTTCACAAAGTACTCCTTTTTTTCTGTTCAACAGGCAACAGTTTGCAGAAATTGCAAGATGCTGGAAGTTTATCTTTCTATAGTCACTTGCAATGATCAACACATTGTAACTCTATAGACACTAGCAATGATGACCCTATTGCAGTCTGTTCTCCTTTGTACCATTCCTCCATCTTTGGAAATTGCCTGCCCTATAATTACGTTGTCTTAATAAATTATGAATGTCTGATAAGTTATCATATATACACTGGATATATAATACACAATATAGCTAATTCAAAGCTTCACTCTGACAAGAACTTATTTCCATTATGTAGTTTCTGCTTTATTTATTTAGATAAATATAGGTATATTTATAACGCATGGATCATATATATCTTGTTTTGATTCCCTGGAAATACTTCATAATCTTCATGTGTCTGGTGACGCTTTTGTTGTTTGGCTCCCAGTAACACTGAATAAAAGCAGTGTGGGTGATGTGATTATTGTTCTTCATCCTCTTGCATGGATTTAAAATACTTAGGAGATGAGCAAAGCCCACCATCTGAGTGTGTTTCTGAGGATGTGAAAAAAGTCCCCCCATTCCATGGGTTGTGGGACTGCTTGGATAAGGAAGGGAAAGGAGAAAACAGCTAGCTTAGCTCCCTGCTTCCTGGACACTGGTGAGCCCTGCTCTGCTCCACTAGCCCTCCCCATCATGATAGACGGAAATATTGACAACATAAAATAAATCCTTCCTCCAAGTTGTCTCTGAATAATGCCACCATGAGGAACAGGAGAGGTGCCAGCATGGTAGATACAGCCCTCCTCTCCTGCTTCCTTCTTTCTTGGTACCTAGAGTAAAATCTGCATCTAACTTTGAATGTTTATTTCAAAAGTTTTGCATACCCTCCATTAATACACTTCTGCCTGTGTGTCATCTTGACACAGGTACACATCCTCCTTGCATGACCCAGGTCATATGGTCTTTGGTGGAGTTGGTGAGGATTCAGTTTCATTGATTTCTTTGCCTCCGTTAGTTTTCTGTATAACCTTGCCTCTTTCTTCACATCGGTCTCTGCTCTCACCTCCGCTGTCTCTTCTTTTGATGATGCTTTTTACTTTAGAAAGCATTTTCTAAGTGTGTCATTATCCTTGACATGGAAAAAAACCCTTACTTCTCTTTTCTTTTTAATCCAGTTTGATAACTCAGCTATTAATTTCATCAGTCCAGATATTCATATTCCTTGTAACTAATGTATTTTTACTTGAACCTTAAATGCAGGTAGAATCTTCTAGCTTCCTGTCTGTCATTTTCTGTGTTTTCCCTATTTCCTTGATTTGAAATAAATCTCTTTTTTAAATTAGAGCCTCCATTTTCAGCTAATTAAGCCTGAATTTTTAATGGTTTATTTCACCAGAGTTTCTGGAATTTAGGTATCCCCCCCTTGATCTTACCACAACTTACCTTTAATTGCTATCACAACATAATATGAGTACTAGCAATGCATTTAATACATATGATATGCAGAATTCACTGCCCATTTATCCACTGTCCCATTACTATGTGTTTAATGTTTGCATGTGCTGTCCAATTCACAGCCCCATCTTATAATTTCACTTGAAACATGAAGTGTTAAATAGCAATGAAGTGGGGAGCAGGTCCCGGTAGACACCAGATTGATGTTGTGTTTCCTCTACCTGACTCCGTGCTTGCCTGAGGAAGGCTTCATTGACGTTCACTTTCAGAAGACATGTATAATAAATAGATGCATGCGTGGGTTCTTGGGGAAGTAGCAAGCTTATTTATACTGGGAAGTTTATTTCTGTGCCTGTCTCCTGCTCTGGCTGCAGTGGTTGATGTGTGCTTATTGTCTGTGGCTCTGGAACTGACATTGGTTCTGTATTGGTTACTGTCCAAATGCCATGACAAGACACAATGATATAAAGCTCCTTATATAAGAAAGTTGATTCTGGCTCACAGGTCCAAGGGGATAAGATTCCATAATGGTGGAGGGAAAGCATGGTTGATGGCAGGGGCTGAGCTCGTATCTTCAAACACAAGCAGGAAGCAGAGAGGGTGAACTGGGAAATGGTGGGAATATTTAAACTCTCAAAGTCTGCCTCCAGCGACATATTTCTCCAGCAATGGTGTACCTTCTAAATCTTCTTGAACAGTGGCACCAGCTAGAGACCAAGCATTCAGATGTCTGAGCCTAAGGAGGACACTCTCATTCAAACCACCAGAGATGCATTCCTTGTCACCTGTCGCCTAGCACTGAACAATACCCAGCCAGATCATCAAGATGGAGCTGGTATACAATAGAGGAGAACCCTCAGCATCCCTGCCCTACCCCAAGGAAGGCAGCCTCTGCATCAGCTCCTATAAAATGTTCAACTTTACAAGGACATTGAGAAGTATTAAACTACAGTGTAGAGAACACCCCACATGGCTTGAAGGTGCTGTTGCTGTATGTAATTCCTTCTCTTCTGACCTTCTTATTATGTTTTAAGATTTTTTTATCACATTATGAAAATACTAATATGGTATCATTGAGTGAGAAGACTTTAAGTCTGAAAAATGTTAGCCCTGACTTACTTGATTTTCAATAAGCAACTAGTACTTTTCATCTTGCTAGGGTATCTACAACTTAGAGTGGGCTGAAATCATTTTTAAATAACATTTTATTTATATGTGAACCAAGTGTTGAATTTCACACAGCACATATTGTGACCTTTTAGAAGACTTCATTTTCTTCCTTGCCCTTTATTCCGAACAGAGAGAATTCACTTCACACTGCATTCTAGACTGATCCCAGCTCAGAGGCATTTTGTCATTAGCACCAATGTGCTGGTGTCGATACTCTATCAACACACTGTCTGCTTGACTTCACTCAGGGGAGAGTGAGCATTATGTTGTCAGGGGAAGGCTGAAGTCCGGTGGAAAATTATGTTAGCATTTCTGAAAATGATTGCTGTTTTCTTTCATCTTTGGAATCTCTACTGTACTTTCTGATAAATCATAGATTTGGAAGCTCTCCCGTGAGTCAGCTTCCTCAGCTTGTCCTTGATATTTATGGTGGCTGAAAAGGTAGGATTTTTATTTCCATCCTGAATATTCAAAGAATACGTAGGACTGTCTAGATGGCCGAAGATTCCAACAACTTTTATATAAATGTCCGTTTTTAGGATGTAGGGAGAGAGAAGTAAATGGAGCCTTATATGTCTGCAGCTTCATCCATTCAATGAGGAGTATGCAATCTCTTGCATGACAATGTCTGGAAATCTGCCATGAGGCAACCTACAACATTAAATAATAATTATGAATTTTTCTCTAGCGTATTTAGGTACATAAAAATATGACATTCCTTTTCAATTTTGGAGGGTTTTTAAAAATTTATTTATATCATTTTATGCATGTTTTGCCTGCATGTATGTATGTGTAGCACGTGTGTTCCTGGTGTCTGCAGAGACCAGAAGAAGGTTCAGATCCCTGGAAACTGGAATTGCAGAATTGGGAGGATGGTGAGATGGCATAAGGATGCTGGGAGCTGAATCTAGGTTCTCTGCCTGAGTAGCCAGTGCTCTTAACCACTGAACCATCTCTCCAATCCCCACAAAATTACTTTTTAAGGAAAACGTTAAATGTTATGATAGAAAAACACTTCCCAGAGGATGGTGGTCCAATCCTCACTGGTTCTGAGACGCTTCCTTCTCAACGAAGCTATGGTCCTGCTAACACCTACAGGCTGATACCTTACCTAGCACAGGGTTTTCCACACTTCACACACTGAATGGCTTTCTTCAAGCTACCTCCTTCAAGATGTAAGCTCATCTCCTGCACGTGTGCATGCATCTTGTACATGCATGTGTGTGTATGTGTATGCATGTGAGTGCGTAAAACAGTGATTTGCATCCATTGACTCTTAACACAGTCTTTAAAAAGATTCTGGGAATCTTTTAAATATTTATTTATTTATTATGTATACAATATTCTGTCTGTGTGCATGCCTGAAAGCCAGAAGAGGGCACCAGACCTCATTACAGATGGTTGTGAGCTACCATGTGGTTGCTGGGAATTGAACTCAGGACCTTTGGAAGAGCAGGCAATGCTCTTAACCGCTGAGCCATCTCTCCAGCCCTGGGAATCTTTTAATATCCTGACGCCTGACTCCTCTCTCCTTGCCCTCCCTCTGATGGTCCCCTTTACCATTGTGCTCACAGACAACTCCATGTTTTCTTTTGCACTGTGAGCTACATGCTTTATATTTGTGCATTCATATGATCGTCCTGATACCCACATGTGGTCAACACTGCTTGTTCTTAGTTAGCTCTCGGGAGTTCAATGACTTGGTCTGACTCACATACTCAGTCAAGAGTCAACTTTGGATCTGGGCTCTCACAGGCTCAAACACTACTGCACATTCTCATGGTTATAGCATGCTGGCATGATAAACCTCTCAAATCTAAGCTCTTCCCTATCAATTAAAGGAACTTCTGATCAAGACTGGTGATTGACTGTCAATATTCCTACCCAACTGTGAGGCCTGTGAGCCACAACAATGACCAGCATGACAAGATGGCCCCAGAGGTGCAATAGTGGCATTTTTATCTTGAGAATAACAGAGTACTTTCTAACTAGACTTAGGCCCATCCAATAAGAGGCAATTTATTCCTAGTACTGTAAATCTAGCCAAATGTCTATGATTAGTAATATCTAAGACCCAAGAGAACCTAGTACTGCCATTTTCCTAAGCAAGAATAATTTTTAACTGTATACTAAATACTTAACCTTATACTCACAGACAAATATAGTTCTCATGCTTCATCAAAGAAGTATCTCTTTGCAACAGATGGAGACCATTACAGAAATCCAGAACTTGTCAAAATACAGAGAATAAGTAACTGTGTGGTACCCACCTCTAATTCATCTATCCAAGACAACCTCCACACATAAACCTCAGGAGAAATCAGTCCTGGAACAGAAATACTATAAGAGCCAGAGAACCAGGATGGTTACTAAGAGATGCTGTCTTCTATGAAAGACAGAGAAGTTGCACCCATGCAATCTCAACAAAACAGTCACATAAAGAAGACCTGCATGGTCACAATACCAGTTGACATGCCAAAACAGACTGGAGAAATATCTCAATGCTCCTCCTTTACATTAAGAGCTGTACGCACTCAATGGTTATGGAGAGAGGGAAAATCAGTTTTCTCCAAGGGCATAAATCCTGATAGGTTATCTAATCTCACGTGATCAGCCCTAAACACATATACATACTAGCAACACTGAATGGGCTCAGCAAGTTGTGTGTGTGTGTGTATACAATACTAATTAAAGAATATGAGGTCTTGACTTTGAGGGGGAATCTGGGGATATTACAGGAGGAGTTGGAGAGGAGAGAGGGAGGGTTAGGAATGATACAGTACTCATGAATACAATTCTAAAAGCCAAATTTAGAAATAAAGTGCAAAAAAGAAATCTTCAAAAACTTGAGCAAAGAAAATTAATAAAGCAAAAGCCAATGCATTTCAAATGTCCATCTTGCCCCTGCTTTTCAAAGAGAGCATTCCTCCTAATTCTGTAAAGGCAGTGATGCCACTGATGATGAAGCTGAAGTAGCCCATCTGTGAACATCCTTTCTTGTACCTCTACTTAGACTTCTGATGCCTGGAAAACAGAAACCTTTCGTCTCCTCTGCAGGGAACCATCTTCTCTCGGCTCCATCCCTCACTGCCCTCCAGTTACTGTTTACATTGTTTATTGATTCAAGAAACTGTCAGCTTTAACTTGGGAAAATCAAATCTGTTCCTAAAGGGATCCAGGCATCTATAGAAAGCTTCCTCACATCTGCCAGCTTGCAGTCCATCAGCACCACACACTAAACACTATGTGCAGAATGGAGTGATGTAGCAAGACATGCAAAGGAGGAAAAGGAAACCTTTCATCAGAGGGTAAGGGAGGAAACTTTAGTTAGAACCTGCTGATGACCACGTCATTGATAACAGACAACACCATGAGCAAAGCCACACTTTGAATCATAACTGCCCGAAGTTTACTCTTGTTTGAGGAAACTTCTAAGATTTCATGCTTTGGGTCACATGGATAGAGGCACTCACTACTGCCTGTCTCTTATAGAGATCAAGGACAGAGAGAGAGACTGACTTTTTACTAGGGCTGGATGATGGCTGAGGACGATACACCCACCACAAGAGTGTGATGGCCGAAGTTCAGACCTTAGAATCCATACAGAATATAGGTGGGCACAACACCCTTCCTGTCAGCCTAGCACTTGAGAGGCAGACACGAAGGACATCTGGACACGCTAACTAGCCAGACTGCTTAAAGCATGGAGTTCTGGTTTTAGTGAGAGATTCTGGCTCAGTAAACAAAATGAAGTGTGATCAAGGAAGATTCCTAACATCAACCTCTGGCCTCCACACTCATGCAAACACACACACACACACACACACACACACAAAGACAAAACAAAAACCACCCTGTGATTTGATTTATTAAGACAAATAGTGACCTGAGAAGAGGGGGAATTGATATCTTAAAAGACTCTCTCTCATCTCCTCTTCCATAAGCAGATCATATAGAAAAATGGCAGGAACAAAAGACATCAATCATCTCACATCTAGATTGTGTCCTTCTGGTTGGGAGGCTAGCTTGGTTTAGAGACTTGAGGTGTCTATGACTTTCTTGTCCCTTGCACTCTTCCCTCACTCTGTGAATGTCTGGGCTCAGGCACTTCTTAAAACACTAAGTCAGCATACAGTGTCTGCTGGTGGCAGCCTTGTGCTCCTCCAGGGGAATAGGGACTGGTTAACTCAGAAAAACCACCCGTGGACAGTATGTGTGTTCTGAGATAATAATTCCTTTCTACTATGTGGAATACACCCATCAACAATATGTGTGTTCTGAGACAATAATTTCTTTCTACAATGTGGAATACAAATATTTCTTTAAAGACAAGTTACAAAGGTGCCCCACCCTTTTCTGTCACTATCAAAAGCTACTGCCTAAGGCTCTCACGGTTCCTCATTCCAGCTTTGACATTTGCCTATATACTTGTCTTGAATTTTCAGAATGATGTTTTAGCCAAGCATGGAATAAAGCTGATGCCTGTTTTATTTCAAATCACCTCTCTTAAACTTCTGACTTTAAGAATCTTTACGAAGAGCGTTTCATATGTCTGTTCAACAACCAAGCACAATCTCATTCCATAAGCAAAGCCTTGCCTCTTTCCAAATGCAGGTGCAGGGAGCTACACCCTGTTCCCTGGGTTGTTTGTGCTCTGCACCCTGTTCCCTGGGTTGTTTGTGCTCTGCACCCTGTTCCCTGGGTTACTTGTGCTCTGCACCCTGTTCCCTGGATTGCTTGTGCTCTGCACCCTGTTCCCTGGGTTGCTTGTGCTCTGCACCCTGTTCTCTGGGTTGCTTGTGCCATGGCACTGAAATTACGATCTCCTCCACACAAAAGCCTTTAGATAAACACTCCATCAGCAGCTTCAGACGTCACACTCTCCTGTCCATGGTTGGGTAGGTTTTTGTTTGTTTGAGTGTTTGTGTGGTTTTGGTTGTTGTTGTTTTCTGTGTTATTATTTCCCTTTAGGGAAAGAAATGCCATATTCAAGGGAAGAGATGAGGTTTTCCCTTCTGAGAAGATGAGCAGAGATCTCTCATGGAGGATGTTTCTAAGAGGACTGCGCTCATTCCATGGTGGAATCCGGATGGCACATGGAGTCTCTCCAGCCTCTGCTGGGTCACGCCCCGCCCCCCCAGGGCGGTATTACAAACCTATGAAGCACTTTTCGCTAAGCATGCAACTGAACTATTTAGCCATTAGAATTCATGTCTACCTTATCTATTGATATGCTTTCTGATGGGAACCTCACACGAGGAAAGCCTTGGCGGTGATGAGATAGGTAGAACTGATCCATACCTTGAACTAGTTCAGTGTGGGGCTGTGCATGACTAGGAGATGGAGCCAGCTGTCTCAGTGTAACTGCACATTCACACACACACACACACACACACACACACACGCACGCACACACTGACCCTGCACTTCCCTCTACAATGTTCATGTCAGGACGGTGAGAACTTAATGCTCCACTTGTATCTTCGCTCCCTACATCCCCAGGAGGTTCCTGAACACCATCACCACCTCAAGGAATACATCAGGATGTGGTGAGCAGTAGCTGACAACAGAGACCCCTGGGGAAGTCTATGACCCATTGCTTCTAAACAGGGGCTACAGGAACTTGGAGGTCACATATGTCCACCCATGTGATGCTTTATCATCACTCGCTACTCCCTCTGACCACTCATTAAGATGAGCTAGGGACAGTGTAGACGTTGCTGCCCCTCATCTGAATTCTCATTCTGATGGGTCAGTCACTCTGAAAAGCTCAGTTTTTGCCATTACAAAATGTCTGGATTCTCTCCATGATTCACGAGCCCACATACCTCAATCTGTCCATATTTGCATTCAAGATTCTCCTACAGGGATACACCTGACTTGACCCCTCCCACATCAATCAATCATCTATCATGAAAATGTATCACAGGTCAATCTGGTAGGGGCATTTTTCTCAATTGAATTTTTCTCTTCCCAAATGACTCTGGCTTGTGTGAAGTTGACACGAAACTAGAGAGTACTGTGTTTCATTCTATCTTCATATTTATTATATAGGTGAAAGTTGAAAGGCAGGGTGCAGAGATTAAATAAATGAAAATGAACGCAAAAGAGGAACAAAATTCCCACTGCCTGGAGGGAGGGGTGATGAGTGGTCACAGAGGACCTCAAGTCAAATGGGAGAGGGGAGATATGTTTTATTTTATGATGGAAAAACATGTTGGAAATTAACTCTAATGGCTAAATAGTTCAGCTGTCTTCCTAGCAAGCATTCTTTGCATTTTTATTATGCATGCCGAATATACAGTGTTCTTCCTGCATGGATGCCTGCATGCCAAAAGAGGGCTCCAGATCTCATTATAGATGCTTATGAGCTACCATGTGGTTGCTGGAAATTGAACTCAGAACCTCTGGAAGAGCAGCCCCTCTGAGACATCTCTTCAATCCCCAGGATTTTTGTTTTGTTTTTACTTTTTATACTTTATTACTTTTAACTGAGCTATACATTTTCCCACCCCCCTTTCTTCCTCCCCTCTCCCCTTCCACCCTCTCCTCCTGCCCCCTCCCATGCTCCCAATTTACTCAGGAGATCTTGTCTTTCTCTCCTTCCTAGGTGGATCCATGTGTGTCTCTCTTGGGTCCTCTTTGTTGTCTAGGTTCCGTAGGGTTGTTTTCTTTGCTTTATGTCTAAAAGCCACTTATGATTGAATACATATTACATTTTCTATCTGAGTCTGGGTTACCTTACTCAGTATGGTTCTTTCTAATTCTGCCCATTTGCCTGAAAATTTCAAGATGTCACTATTTTTAACTGGTGAATAGTATTCCATTGTGTACATGTGCCACATTTTCTTTAACCATTCTTCAGTTAAGGGGCATCTAGATTGTTTCCAGGTTCTGGCTATTACAAATACTGCTATGAACATGGATGAGAAATGTCCTTGTGGTATGATATGATTGAGCATCTTTTGGGTATATGTCCAAGAGTGGTATTGTTGGGTCTTTAGGTAGGTTGATTCCTAATTTTCTGAGAAACTGCCATACTGATTTCCAAAGTGGCTGTACAAGTCTGCACTCCCACCAACAATCAGGGAGTGTTCCCCTTACTCCATTCCTCTCTAGCATATGTTGTCCTCAGTATTTTTGATACTGGCCATTCTGACAGGTATAAGATGGTTTTTTGTTTTTCTATATGAAGTTGAGTATTGTTCTTTCAAGGTCTGTGAAGAATTTTTGCTGGTATTTTGATGGGTATTGCATTGAATCTGTAGATTGCTTTTAGTAAATTGCCATTTTTACTATTAATCCCACCTATTCAAGAGCATGTGAGATCTTTTCATTTCCTGATGTCTTCTTTGATTTCTTTCTTCAAAGATTTAAAGTTCTTGTCATACAGGTTTTGAACTTGTTTGATTAGAGTTACCCCCCAAGATATTTTATGTTACTTGTGGCTATTGTGAATGGCAATGTTTCTCTGATTTCTTTTTTAGCCCATTTATTGTAGGAGGATGTAGTGAGGAGCGGCTGGCTGTGTTCCTGCCACCCCAGCTCCCGGCCGCCTGACTAGCTTATGCCCCAAAATAACAACACACAAATTGTATTCTTTTAAACACTGCCTGGCCTATTAGTTCCAGCCTCTTATTGGCTAGCTCTTACATATTGACCTAACCCATTTCTAATAATCTGTGTAACACCACAAGGTGGCTTACCAGGAAAGATCTTAACCTGCGTCTGTCTGGAGTGGGAGAATCATGGCGACTGACTGACTCAGCTTCTTTCTCCCAGCATTCTGTCCGCTTACTCCACCCACCTAAGGGCTGCCCTATCAAATGGGCCAAGGCAGTTTCTTTATTAACCAATGAAAGTAACTCCTCCATCAGGAGAAGGTCCCGTTTGCTTGTCCCAGCTGCCCAGCTAGCTTAGCCCTGAAATAACCACACAGAAACTGTATTAATTAAATCACTATTTGGCCCATTAGCTCTAGCTTCTTATTGGCTAACTCTTACATCTTAATTTAAGCCATTTCTATTAATCTGTATATCACCACGAGGTCGTGGCCTACCAGCCAACTTCTGGCATGTCTGACTCTGGCAGTGGCTCCATAGCATCTCCCAATTCTGCCCTTCTTTCTCCCAGCATTCAGTTCTGTCTTCCTCGCCTACCTAAGTTCTGCCCTATCAACAGACCAAGGCAGTTTCTTTATTCATTAATGGTAATCACAGCCCATAGAGGGGACTCCCACATCAATTTATCACCTGTATATAGGAGAGATATTGACTTTTTTTTAGTCAATTTTGTATCCTGCTACATTATTGAAGGTGTTTATCAGTTGTACGAGTTCCCTGGTAATATTTTTGGAATCACTTCTGCATACTATCATATTATCAACAAATAGTGAAAGTTTGACTTCTTCTTTTCCAATTTGTATCCTTTTGAGCTCCTTTTGTTGTCTTCTGCTCTAGCTTGGACTTCAAGTGCTATATTGAATAGATAATGGAGAGAGTGGACAGCCTTGTCTTCTTCCTGATTTCAGTGGGATCATTTTGAGTTTCTCTCCATTTAGTTTGATGTTGGCTGTTGGTTTGTTTTATATCACCATTATTATGTTTAGGTATGGTCCTTGTATCCCTACACCTCCAAGACCTTTATCAAAAAGGGGTGTTGAATTTTGTCAAAGTATTTCTCAGCATCTGATAAGATGATCATATATGTTTTTTTTTCTTTCAATTTATTTATGTGGTGGGTTACATTGACAGATTTTTGTATGTTGGACCATTTCTGCATCTCTGGGCTGAAGACTACTTGGTCATAACAGATGATTTTTCTGATGTGTTCTTGTATTCAGTTTGCCGGTATTTTATTGAGTATTTTTCATCAATACTCATGAGGGAGATTGGTTTGTAATTCTCTTTCTGTGTTGTGTCTTTGTGTGGTTTGGGTATCAGGGTAACTGTAGCCTTATAAAAAGAGTTTGGCAATGTTCCTTCTCTTTCTATTGTTTTGTACAATTTGAAGAGTATTGGTATTAGTTCTTCTTTGAAAATCTGGTAAAATTCTGCACTGAAACCATCTGGTCCTGGGCTTTTTCTTTTCTTTTCTTTTCTTTTCTTTTCTTTTTTTGATTGGGATACTTTTGATGACTGTTTCTATTTCCTTAGCAGTTAGAAGTCTGTTTAATTTGCTTTTCTGGTCTTCGTTTAATTTTGGTAAGTGATATCTATCCAGAAAATTGTCCATTTCCTTTAAATTTTTCAATTTTTTGGAGTACAAGTTTTTGAAGTATGACCTGACAATTCTCTGGATTCCTTCCGTGTCTGTTGTTATGGCTCCCTTTTCATTTCTGATTTTATTAATTTGGATAGTCTCTCTCTGTCTTTTGGTTAGTTTGGATAAATGTTTATTTATTTTGTTAATTTTCTCAAAGAACCAAATCTTTATCTCATTGATTCTTTGCAATGCTTTTGTTGTTTTCTATTTTATTGATTTCAGTTCTCAGTTTGATTATTTCCCATGTCTAGTCTTTCTGGGTGAATTTGCTTGGTTTTGTTATAGGACTTTCAGGTGTTCTGTTAATTTACTAGTGTGGGATTAATTTTTTAGATTATTTATGTGCTATGTATTTTCCTCTTAATACTACTTTGTGTCCCATAAGTTTGGATATGTTGTGCAGTCACTTTCTTTAATTTTAGGAAGTCTTTAATTTCTTCCTCAACCTCAAGGAATTCAGTTAAGCACTGCTCAGTTTCCATGAGTTTTATGAATTTTTTGCAATTAGTATTGTTGTTGAATTCAAACTTTAAGCCAAGATGGTCCAATAAGACACAGGGGGTTATTCCAACTTTTTTGTATCTTTTGAGATTTGCTTTATTACCAAGTATGTGGTTGATTTTTGAAAAGGCTCCATGAGGTGTTGAGAAGGTATATTCTTTTGTGTTTGGATAGAATCTTCTATTGATGTCTGTGAAGCCCATTTGAGTCATAACATCTGTGATATCCTTTATTTCTCTGTTAAGTTTTTGCCTGATAGACCTATGCAGTGGTGAGAGTGGGGAGTTGAAGTCTCCCACTTTTAGGGTGGGGGGCTTGGTGTGTGATTTAAGTTTAGTAATGTTTCTTTAACATGTGAGAGTGCCCTTGTATTATGTATGGGACATAAATGTTCAGAAATGAGACTTCATCTTGATGAATTTTTCCTGTGATGAATATGAAATGACCTTCCTCATGTCTTTTGACTAATTTTAGTTTGAAGTCTATTTTGTTAGATATTAGGATAGCTACACCAGCTTATTTCTTAGGTCCATTTGATTGAAAATCTTTTCCCAACCCTTTACTCTGAGGTAATGTCTGTCTTTGTAGTTGAGGCATGTTTCTTGTATGCAGAAGAGGATGGTTTCTGTTTTCATATCCAATCTGTTAGCCTATGTCTTTTTATAGGAGAATTGAGCTCATTGATATTATGGGATATTAATGGCCAGTAATTGCTAGCTCCTGTTATTTTGTTTTTATTGGTGGTGGTGTTATATGTGTTTCTCTTCTTTGGGATTTGCTGGTGTGGGATTACCTATTGCCTGTGTTTTTGTGGGTGTAGCTAACTTCCTTGGGTTGAAGTTTTCCTTCTAGTACTTTGTGTAGGGCTGTATTCGTGGATGTTATTAATTAAATCTGGTTTTATCAAGGGATATCTTGTTTCCTCTGTCTACATTGATTGAAAGTTTTGCTGGATATAGTAGTCTGGGCTGACATTCATGATCTCTTTGTATCTGCATAACATCTATCCAAGGCCTTTTGGCTTTCATTGTTTCTATTGAGAAGTCAGATGTAATTGTGATAGGTATGCCTTTATATGTTATTCAGCATTTTTCCTTTGCATCTTAATATTCTTTTTTTATTCTGTATATTTAGTCTTTTAATTATTATGTGGCAAGTGGAATTTCTTTGTTGACTTTGCCTATTCAGTGTTCTGTAAGCTTCCTGTATTTTCATAGGCATGTTCTTCTTAAGGATAGGAAAGTTTTCTTTTATGATTTTGTTGAGTATATTTTCTTTGCCTTTGGGCTAAACTTCTTCTCTTTCTGCCATTTTGATTATTCTTAGACTTAGTCTCTTCATGGATGTCACATAATCCTGGATATTTGTGTTAAGAATTTATTGGATTTAGCATTTTCTTTGACCAATGAATCTATTTCCTCTATCATATTTTCAAGGCCTGAGATTTTCTCTTCCGTCTCTTGTATTCTGTTGTTTATGCTTGCATCTGTAGTTCCTGCTTGTTTACCCAGATGTTCCATTTCCAGATTTCTCTCAACTTGTGTTTTGTTGTTGTTTCCTCTATTTCAGTTTTCAAGTCTTTTTTTTTTTTTTTGGTTTTTCGAGACAGGGTTTCTCTGTGGTTTTGGAGCCTGTCCTGGAACTAGCTCTTGTAGACCAGGCTGGTCTCGAACTCACAGAGATCCGCCTGCCTCTGCCTCCCGAGTGCTAGGATTAAAGGCGTGCGCCACCACCGCCCGGCTCAGTTTTCAAGTCTTATACTGTTTTTTTTCCACTTGTTTTATTGCTTTTTCTTGGTTTTCTTTAAAAAGATTTATTGATATTTTTCAATTTTTTGGTTGTCTTTCCCTCCATTTCTTTAAGGGAATTTTTCATTTACTCTTTAAAGGCTCAATTGTCTTCATAAAGTTATTTTTAAGGTCATTTTCTTCTACTTCATCTGAGTTGGGATATTCAAGTCTTGCTGTTGTTGAACCACTAGTTTCTGGTGGTGCTGTCTTGCTGTTTGTGTTGTTGAGTGTATTCTTAACCTGTTGTCTACCTATTTCTTCCTCCAATTGGAATAGGCAGAGCCTGTGTTTCAAGGGTGCCCCTTTCCCTCCAATTGACTTAGTTGGTGACTATGGCCCATTGATTGCTTTTTTGGGTGTAGGCATAGGTGAGTCTTCTGTGATTGTTCCTCTAGATGCCTACAGACCCAAGGCTCAGATGGTTGTTCCTCCTGGTATTGGTGGGGTCGAGGCTGAGGCTCCAGTGTCAGATAATTTCTGGAGGTCACTGTTGTCATTTCAGCCTGCCATGCTGCTGCTCACATTTGTCCTCCCAGCTGCCTGCCCAGTCCACCTCACTGTGGCTTATGTCTCTCCTCCAGTTCCCAGGTTTTTATACATACTTAGAATGTATAAAAATTCAATGACCTACCTAGCCTCAGGAAAGATGCCTGAGGTCCAAGCCTCTCTGTCAGAGGATTCTGGGTACCATTCTTTGACTGCATCTCCTGCTCTGTGAACATAGATGTATTCTTCTGAACTGCTTCTTCAGAGCCTTGGCTTCCTAATCTTTGCCATCCTTTAGGACAGACCCAAAGTTCATGTTCATTACATGAATGGTAAATCAATGGACAAATATCTCCATCATTAGTGATCATTTCTGAGAATATAGGTAATTGTTATTCAAACTGCTAGATTGAAACTGTTGACACAGTATAGTCTCTGAGTGTCATCACTGACATGAAGAGACGTTTTAACATTTTAAACAAAATCTAAAGGCAGCAGTTTTATTGTTTCGTGGTGTACTATGCTGGAAAACAGGATAATTTCTCATTGACAGATCTGTTCATCTGACTGGTCACTGTATAATAGAATAATAGTAAATTCATCAAAGTCATTTCTTCATCTCTATCAAAGATCACAATTTAAAACACCGACAAACAATAAGAAACCCTCCTGAAAGCTAACAGAAAAATGACCTGCTTTCCTCCTCTTCTGAGACAAAACCGCAAACCTTCAAAGGTTTCAGAAACCATGGATAGCACATACTTTCTCTCATTACTCAGTATGTATGAGTTTCGGGGAACACACTCCTGGGAAGACTAGTTCTGTTTATCTTCTTTCACACCAGTCCTCGGCAAAAAAAACATGTTTTTTGCCAGCGGCTAACATGGCTGTGATCGATTCCCTAAGTGTTTCAGAGCTGATGTCACCACTCCTTAGAAGGGTATTTTTTGGAGCCATTTAACCTCTTCGGAAGCGATAGGAGTTCTTAAAAATAACTTTGATGCCAGAAGTTGAGTAACTTTTACAGCTTGTTTTTGTTTTTACCAGAACATGTAGAAAGAACTTAACGAGGTGCCATATGTCAAATCTGGAGTCAGATGAAAAACAAATAATTAAAATATATGCCTTTTCCATCAAAACAGATTGCGCTATGTTGGTGGAAGGAAGTGGAACTGACATGTCATGTTTTGACAGGTTTTTTTCTTTTACCTCCAAGAAAAATTGGTTATATTGTTAGAAGTATTGTACTTGAAAGCTGTGATTTTCCTTATGTGGAGCAAGAAATTGGAGACTTAAAACTTAAGTCATAATTAATCAAACCCTGCATGATCGATTCACCTGCCACTGTGAAACTAAAGAGATACCCATGGATCGATGCACAGAGGCATCCACACAGACACATGGGTACCAAGGAGCAGGAACCGCTGAGAGCTGCTGAGCAGAAACATTGAAGGTGGTGGTGTGCAGATGTGTGTATGTGTGTGCTTGTGTTTACACTTGAGTGTTTTTATGTTTTCTTTGTGCATGTTGGTGTGCATGTCTGTAATATGTGTGCATGCT
>JABTXL010007734.1:22772383-22784979 GCA_025134845.1 Neodon shergylaensis
TGTGATGCAATGGTCCATGTATCCACAAGCTGCAAACCCACACAGTAGCAGGAAGAAAGACGGTAGAAAGAAATTAGACACTGGAGCCTGCCCCTTTGAAAACACTTTTCAGAAGTCCATTCATTGGCAAATATCCTTGGGAAAACACAGACCATACTATGTGACAGTGAGCTGGAATAGTGAACTTTTATCTGTGTGAGCTTCTGTACTGAACACAGACTTTGTTACAACTTAAGCTGAGGAAGAAACACAATCACCCACCTGTTCAGAGTAGGAATAAAAAGACAGCAGGGATATGCTGTCTGTCTGGACCCACGTGGAAGGAAGGCTGGACAGAGGTGACCCTAGCAGCAGAATCAGCCTATGATCTCCTCTTTAGGTCATTGCTTCTTTCTCATTCACTGTGCCCTCTGTGTTCTGACCTCTGGGAGAATCATCCACATAGATTCCTCCATGGCTCTGCCTGGAACATGCGCTCATTCGCGATGTGCCTCTGGGGTGCAAATTTGTGGCATTAGGATGTAACGAGACTCCTTATGACCTGTTTGGTGGCTTCTGTGTCCTTGTACTCTTCTCCGTCATAGAGCAAATACTGTTCTGCTCTCCCATAATTCCAAGTGTTTCTCTGTAGGAGTTTCCCACTGTGTATTTCTATTTACTGTCTGAAATTAATGATTATTTTCTGAGATGAGACAGCTGTCTCCAGAGAAACAGCAACATCCTCAGTCCCACATGTTCTGCGGTCTCACCATTTTCTAAGTGGCCTGCAACTGCAAGTTTATCTGGGGATCAAATTTGTGCATTTCAGAGTCTGTCACGCAAGTGTTAGTTTGGGGTACGGGACATAGGAACAGGCTTTTTGACTATGCAATCTGAACTTAGTCAATGCCAGATAATAGTTTAAGTGGACTTGGCATCTGGCTTAGGTTTGGGAAACAAAATCTCTGTATATTTGGAAATAAGGGAAGAAAGCTATGGCAAAACTGTATATTTTTCCACAACTGGTCACAGCCGTCTCAGAATGCATATATATGTTATAGATTATGTTCCATTTCCTCCATTGCTAACTCAATCCTTCTTATACATTACTGAGTTTAAACAAAGAAGCTAACAGGAAATCCATCTCAGTCAGCACAGATCAGAGACTACAGGTAGAGTCTACCTGCTCTGGTAGTGTCTCCCTTCCCTTCCCCTGTCTCCACTTCAGGACTGATAGTTTTGCCCGAATCATTGACCCTGAAAGGACTTCACTGAAGGCCACATGCATTCACCCATGTCACATGTCTTCTGGATTGCAGGGTCTACCCATGCTCAATTAAATCTTCAGGCCATGTAGTTGCCTATGCCAAGAGTACATAGACCTCAGATTCCTCGCATATATTCACAAAATCAGCTGATTTCTAGGTAGCAAGAGTAGAATTTTTACTCCCCATCTTCTCCCTTCTGCTGCTGCAAAGTACTAGCCAACAGGGCTCATTGGGTGATGGCGTTAGCCACCAAACCCCACAAGCCATGCTCCATCCCCAGCACCCGCAGGCTGGAAGAAAAGAACTGTCTCCCACAACTTGTCCTGTGGCCTCCAGGCATAAGTCATGCCATGAGTGTATACGCACAAACACACACAAATAAATAAGTGAAATATCCTTTCAAACGAGGTAACTATCCACTCTCTGTTGTATGTTAGACTTAAAACAGTAAGATCTTGTTTTGACACAGGAAAATTGGAGATGGGCAGCCTGGGCTCAGGAAATTATCTCTACAGACATCCTGAGACCAGGTTCCTGTCCTGTCTGGCCTCCAGCCTGAACTTCCTCCAGGTGGCTGTCAGGTTCCTCAGTATCTCCTGGTAGAGTATGAACAACTACAAGGTGAGATCTGTAAGAAGGGATCAGGAAAGGGGAAGGTGCACACAAGAAACAGACCCACTGAGATGGTACTTCTCAATGTCATCTTGTGACCCTCCCTGAGTCTACTACTCAATTTGTTTGGCCAGAATGGATTGTCTTGATTATTTTTACCTGTTGTGAGACTTAGAAGAGTTTAAGGGCACACCAACATGACAAAATAAGAATTTTTAATGGTTTATTATGAAGCCCCCTTGTTACGTAAAAAATTTAGAAACTTAACATGACACAGCTGTGTTCATTGTTTCATTCACGAATCTATGACTTAAAAGTCTACTAATTCATTTTTCAATACATATGTTCACAATTATGTTGTACATATCTGTACAAGACTATTCTAGAAAGGTTGTATTGACTACAATTAGATATTATGCTTAATAATTTTTAGGTAAAAATTCTGTGGAGTAAGCAGAAGTTAAGTATGCCTTTAAGAAGTGTGAGCAGACACGCAAACAATAGCTCAACCCTCAAGGTGCGGAGCATGCCTGAGACTCAAGTGCTCCCCCAATCTTCCATTCTGACATTCATCATCAAGGGTTATTTTCCTCATCTCTCTTAGCAGAGCAATAGATGAAGGTGCGGCAAATGGACTTCGGTAGTTGCCGTGTTTGTCTGGGTCACCAATCTTCATGCAGTTCATCAGAGTAGGATTTACCTGTGCGCCAATCCTGCATCGCTTGTGTCTCCATTCCCTGAAGAATATACTGTTCTGTTTTGCTCGTTTTTCTGTTGCTCAGCCCTTGTGCACACTCCTGGATTTTCCTACTGTGGCAACCAGCATCTCTAAACACTCATACCTTTTGTGCCACCTTCCATTGCGTTTGAGAAATCTCTAGAAATTGCTGTCGCATATGTCGTATGTGCTTTGTTTTCTAGGAATGAGCAAGACATTGTCCCCAAGCGCTTGTCCAGTGTGTTCCCTACCCACTGGTTTACCAGTGCTCCACTTGAAGCATGATTAAATGGCTTCTTGCTGGTGCTAATCATGCTGGCTAGTTTCTTGTCAACTTGACACAGAAGAGTCATCGGAGAGGAGGGAACCTCAGTTGAGATAATGCCTCTGTAAGATTTGGCTATAGGCAAGCCTAAGAGCATTTTTTAAATTTAGGGATTAATGTGAAAGAGCCCAGCCCATTGTGGGTGGTACAATCCCTGGGCTAGTGGTCCTGATTTCTACAAGAAAGCAGGCTGAGCAAGCCATGAGAAGCAATCCAATAAGCAGCACCCTCCATGGCCTCTGCATCAGCTCCTGCTTCCTGCCCTGCTTGAGTTCTTGACCTGACTTCCTTGAACAATGGACTATGATGTGGAACTATGAATGAACTAAACACTTTCCTCCCTAGGGTTTCTTTTGGTCATGGTGTTCGTCTCAGCAAAATAACTCTAAGATGCCAGCCAACTTTTAAATTTGAGGTGTTCTGGTGCCCATAGTGCCTGCTCACTGACCTGGTAGTTCACGCTTACCTAATGGACAACCAGGGCTATCTACATGAGCATCTGGCTTCCTATGCTTTCTTTATGAGCACATAGAACACTCTTTTGTATGTGGTTACATCACGCATTGTTTCGTAATCAACTTGTAGGTGCCATTTACACATGCTATAAAACTCCTCTCATCCATATACACAAAAATTATATTTTGGATCTTTTGATACTAATAAATATCTCCACTTAAAAAAATCAGGATTTAACTTTAGACTGTGGTGTCAATCAATGACTAACACCCCCTTTCTGAAGAATTTTCACTGTGCTGACACTGACTTAGTGCCCTGGCTATTAAGAGTCAGTGATCTGTGGCCAATTGGAGTAAAATAATTAGAAAAATGTGGAGGTGGAAGGAGGTATAGAAAACAGAGAAGGAAAACAAAAAAAAATGGGTATTTGTAGAAGATAATTATCTTTATTTTTCTATTTATTAAAGGCACCTATGTCTCAGAATTTCATCCCAATGCAACAGATGATCGGTGCAGTTATGATGACACAGATGTGGTATGAAGATACTTTCTGCCCATCAAAGTCTCCTAGGTTGACAACTGTCAGGAATGTCTACATTTCTGCTAGATCTGTGATCATTTCAAACACAAAGTTGCAGCCTTCTCCTTGATGGAATACACGCACTAGAAAAAGACCCTTACATGTCTTTCTACATATGCAAAGCTTTGAATTTATTATATTACCTGAAAAGGAACAATAATAAATAATAATTATAAGAAAGTTGGAAAAAAAAATAAAAGAAAAAAAAAGAAAAAAAGAAAGTTGGAAAATCTGAATAAAACATAATTATCTTTTTAAATGTTTTGTCTGTAAAACAATCAAAATTTATTGTATAAAATTCTCAAAGGAGTAATATAATAAAAATGCTTTGTCCTACAATTAATTTTTCTAAACACAATTTAAAATCAATCATTGCAAAGAGAACATTTGCTCAGTCATCTGTCTGGCATGTTCTGTTGGATGAGCAACTGAAGGCAGGAAAAGACTTTCCCAAGCAATGTGTTGGGCCTCCACGACACCTGCCTTGTCTTAAAAGTGTGAGGAGATGGTATGAATAGAGGGATGTTTCTCAACCAGAGACGACACAGTTCAAGTGACTCTTCAGCCATGATTCTTTCAACCCACATCAGGTCTGTTGGGTATAAGACTGACTCTCATTCACCATAACTCAGGTAGGAACCCTGCTTCAGGGATGCACTAAAAATATAAAATAAAAAATAAAACAACATTTTATTGTCATCATTCTTCTTAATCCTCCCCACTCTCTCTGGGACTAAGAGACGAACGCACATAGGCTATCAATGTAGAAATCTCCCCTCAGCCCAGCACAAAACACCTACAGGTTACAGGACTTGCCTAAAGCATATAAACAAGTCTGAGCCAACAAAACTGATAGAAAATGACAGTATTGGTCTCCTGGATAGGTCCAGCAGCACTAAACATTCCTGGCTCCCTACAGCTCCTCAGTTACTCAAGAGGAATTGTTCCAATGATAGGGAGGGTGAGGTGTAAGTAATGATAAGTCAACCATGAAAACAGAGTATCTGAGACTGTCTTCGTACTACATCCCTTGAGATGCCATTTTTAAAATACATTCATTGTGAGAATCCAGTCTAGGGTTTCAGGTTTCCTGTGTGAGGTGGTTGGTGCTCTGGCCTTCCAGAGTGGCTCACAGTGGACTTGACACCACTGGTCTGCCATAATCTTCTCTAATATCAGGAAAAAATAGAATTAACCATTAGTCAATACTCTGATCTTCCAGAAACTATCATAAGAAACAGACCCTTATTCATTTCACGAGGCCGGCATTATATTAATATCAATACCGAAGAAAGGCATTTTTAAAAGACAGTTGAAGAACCATTTATACATATTGTTGTAAAACTAATAAGAATATTGTCAAATTAAATCCAATAATCTGTGAAATAATTACACTATACCATGATGAAGAGAGATTTACTCCTGGTTTGGAAAGCTGCCTTGACGTTAAAAGAAAAAAAAATCAGTCAATATAATCCACTCAATCCACAGACTGCAGAAACAAAGGCCCACAATCATTTTATTGAGAAACCCAACACAAATGTATGTTTAAAATCCTCAGCAAATTAAGAATTCAGTGGAATTTAATGAGAACCCTTCACAAACCCCCTGAGTTAGCATCATCTTGACAAAGGAGGTAGTGTCCCTTGGATATCAGGAAAAAGATGTTGCTTAGCATTGGTGCTTGCTAACACTCAGGAGTTAACTATCATACTCTATTACAGAAATGAACATTTGTATTTAAAGTAGCCTTGGAAGTGTAGCATCTTGATGTGAAATATTTGGGCAAAAACCTAAAAAATATGTGCATGATAAGCATACAGAAGACTAAATATCACTGATGAAAGATGTTGGAGACCCCAAGAGAAATCATCCTGGGCTTGTGGGTGAGAAGATTCAATGTTGTTGTCAGTCTTTCCCAAATTGAATTAGGGAGTCATTGAGGGCCACATCAAACACCCAGCAATCTCTCTGACAGACATCAACAAACTGATAATAAGTGGATGTAAAACCATGAAGACAGTAATGAGGAAGGCTAGTGGTTGGTGAAAGCCAAGCCACCTAGTTTCAGGCTACTACAATGCCACAGTGGCCAAACTGTTGATTAGAAGGCCCACAGATAGAGAGGGGACCCAGAAACAGAGCCACACAATTACAGTACATTGAATGGGGCAGGAGTCCCAAGGCTTCTTACCTGAGAAAAGAACAGGGAACATCTGTGTTTGTCCATAAGCCAAAGGATAAACCTACTGCAAGCTTTAAACACAAAACAACTCAGAACAGATCATGCAATACAATCCTAGACTATGAAGCTATAACAAAAATGTCCTGGGGTAGAGGTGTACACAATTGGATTTGAATATGAATTTTAACAGATAATATCAAAATTAAAGTATGTTAAAAAACACAATGAGACAAATCTTATTACAACCACCTTCTGCTCACAAGATAGTGTCACTAGCATTTAAAGCCATGCACATCCCTGAGAAACATGTTATTTCAAAATAGGTAAATAATTTTTCAAAACAGGAATAAAATTTGAAGTTTAAGAGCCCTAAAAATTTTTTTTCTTGGACCAAAAACCCAACTATCAAATAGCCATAACTGAATGGAAATTCACAAAGAAAACACACAGATATGAATAGTCCCAAGGGGACATGTTTATGTCATTTGTCACCAGAGGAAAAACAAATATTAAGGCAGTAATTACAGACCATTGAATGTTTATAGTATGGTAAAGAGAAAGGTTTTTAGAGAAAATGAGAAAGTAAGCTAGTATAGCATGACTAGGGATGGAGAAGGTAGAGTGAACCATGTGGTGTTTGTCATTTACACAACCAAGCATAGATTTAACATAATGTTCAACACAGTCACACTACCAAATACTTGCCAGCTGATTTGAATATACACCTCCACACAGAGTGCACACGGATGTTCACATCACTTCACAGTCGCCCCCCAAGTGAAAACACCTAAGGTAAAGCTATATAGATAGTGAGCAATCAGTCCCAAGATAGCCTCATGACAAAATGGTCCTCAGCCATGAGGAGTCATGGACTATGAAGCCCCAAAGGATCTGGATTTTATGTACATGGTGCCAGAGAAAAGCTGAAACTCCAAGGCCATGTGTGTTTTTATGACTCCATTCATAAGACAGTCTGAAAATGGAAAACCTATAGAGAAGTTCACTGGTCACCAATGATTAGTGGGTATGGAAGATCAGTAGGGTAAGCCCAGGAGACTTTTATAGGGCACATGACAATGTTCTGTATAGTACTAATGACAATAATAAGCATATGACATTATGAACTGTGATAACTTGTTGAGTCTTCTACTGCAACCCTAATGTGAGCAAATTAAAAAGAGTACAATATGATGAAAATCTGATTCTATCACAAGAGTAGCAATATTAACCTGACTGACAGGTTCACATTATGGACAAAAGACTTGAACAGATACTTCCCCAAGTACAACTGTGAGTAACCCTAGTGGTGGTGCAAACAGGTACATCCTAACTCTAGAGAGTATACATAATGCATATCAGAATGGCTGCAAAACCACAGAAGTACTAAACAGGGGTCACAGTAACCATCACTTTGCTTGTCAGGGAGAAGGTAAATTCCACATCCACTGTGGAATGAGCTAAAGGACTTAAATTGGAACTGGAGATGTAGCTAGATAGCAGAGTGTCAATAGTGTGGTGTACATATTTTAATTTTCCCAATCCTACAAAGTGGAATATATCCATCTGACAGATTTCATTCCTTAGAGTATCCTTTGGGTTACTTCCTACAGGTAGTGGTGTTGGTTATATAAAGAGCAAGTAGGACATCTCCTGATAATCTCCTTAGCTTGTTGCCATTTTTAAACCTTTGCTATTGACATAATCTTTTTATGAAAATTTGAGGGCTTTAGCACATTTTCAATCAATAATTGATCAAATTTTGCATTACTTTGTGCTATAGGACCTGGCAAACCCTTATGGGAGTGAATGTGTGATATGTATATGGGACAAAGCCTATTCCTGATTATTATATCTTGAATGTGAATAAATAATGAAGTCAATTCTGCATCATCTGACATAAATTCATCAGTTTCAGTAGTTAAAACAACTCTTTCTGCATATTGTGAATCAGTAACTATATTGAGAGGTTCTTTAAAATATCTTAGTACCATGAGAATACCATACAATTCTGACTTTTGGACAGAATTATATGGGTTTTGTTCTACTTTACTTAAATATTAAACCTGCCTTTCCAGATTTATTGCATCAGTATACTGTTATTGGTGTGTCACATACAACACAAGAAAGGATCCAATTAGTTCTCTTTATAAGGTTAATTCTATCACTTTTGGGATAGTTGTTATTAATCTCTCCCAAAATATTGGTACAATCTCCTTTCCAGGGTTCATTGTGTTCCCATAAGTTTTTAATTTTATCACTAGTAAAAGGTATTATAATCTCTGCTGGCCTATTCCTGCTAATTAACAAAGTCTCAATTTTTCTTTATTAATCAATTTAGAGACCTTTTCCATATAAGGTTTTAATTTTTTATTCGACTTATATGGTAAAAAAATCCACTTTATGATAATATCTTCCATCTGCATTAAAATTCCTCTACGGGAATGCTTAGAGGGTAATATGACTAGAATTCAGTTAGTATTTTGATCTACACAATCCACATGTGCCTCCTGTAATTTCTCTTCTAATCAAAGTCAATTCTTTCTTAGCTTTAGCTGTTAATTCCCTAAGATTATTTAAGTCCTTGTCACCATCTAAGGTTTTGTTTAAATAAGTTATTAGATCAGGTTTTATCCTAGAAATGGGCCATAGATTGGAAGTTTCTCTTAGCAATCTTTGAATGTCATTAAGAGTCTGCAATAAATCTCTCCTAATTTGTGCTTTTTGTTCTAATTTTCTGTAAACCTATTTTATAACCTAGATAATCCTCTTTTTGTTTATTTTTCAGGAGCAATTTGCAATCCCCAATTAGGCAAAACATTCTTTACTTTTTTTTTTTTAAATTTTTTTTTGCTTTTTTACAACGTTTCCCCCGCCTCCCCGCCTCCCATTTCCCTCCCCCTCCTTCCACCCTTCTCCCCCTCCCCCCACTCCTCTCCCCCTCCCTCTCCAGTCCAAGGAGCAGTCAGGGTTCCCTGCCCTGTGGAAAGTCCAAGGTGCTCCCCCCTTCGTCCATGTCTAGGAAGGTGAACATCCAAACTGGCTAGGCTCCCACAAAGCCAGAACTTGAAGTAGGATCAAAACCCAGGGCCATTGTCCTTGGCTTCTCATCAGCCCCCATTGTTCGCCATGATCAGAGAGTCCGGTTTTATCCCATGCTTCTTCGGTCTCATTCCATCTGGCCTTGGTGAGCTCCCAATAGATCAGCCACACTGTCTCAGTGGTTGGGTGCACCCCTCGTGGTCCTGACTTCCTCGCTCATGCTCTCCCTCCTTCCACTCCTCGATGGGAACTTGGGAGCTCAGTCCGGTGCTCCAGTGTGGGTCTCGGTGACTATCTCCATCCATCCCCAGATGAAGGTTCTATCGTGATATGCAAGATATTCGTCAGCATTGTTATAGGATAGGGTCATTTCAGGTTCCCTATCCTCAGCTGCCCAAGGAACTAACTGGGGACCTCGCCTTGGGTTCCTGGGAGCCACTCTAGGTTCAAGACTCTTGCCAACCCTAAGGTGGCTCCCTTAACTAAGAATTGTGCTTCCGTGCTCCCCTATCCAACCTTCCTTTATCCCAATCAACCTGTTTCCCCAAGTTTCCCTCATCCTCCCCTTCTCCCTTTTCTCTCCCCATCCCCCGATAATCCCATCCCACCCCACCCCCAAGATCCCAAATCTTCTACCCGGCAATTTTGTCTACTTCCCATAGCCAAGAGGATAATTATATGTTTTTCCTTGAGTTCGCCTTCTTATTTAGCTTCTTTAGGTTCACCAAATATATACTCCGTGACCATTATTTATGGCTAGAAACCAATTATGAGTGAGTACATCCCATGTTCATCTTTTTGGGCCTGGGTTACCTCACTCAGGATAGTGTTTTCTATTTCCATCCATTTGCATGCAAAATTCGAGAAGTCATTGTTTTTTACCGCAGCGTAGTACTCTAATGTGTATATATTCCACACTTTCTTCATCCATTCTTCCATTGAAGGGCATCTAGGTTGTTTCCAGGTTCTGGCTATTACAAATAATACTGCTATGAACATAGTTGAACAAATGCTTTTGTCATGTGATAGGGCATCTCTTGGGTATATTCCCAACAGTGGTATTGCTGGGTCCAGGGGTAGGTTGATCCCGAATTTCCTGAGAAACCGAAACACTGATTTCCAAAGTGGTTGCACAAGATTACATTCCCACCAGCAATGGATGAGGGTACCCCTTCCTCCACAGCCTCTCTAGCAAAGGCTATCATTGGTGTTTTTGATTTTAGCCATTCTGACAGGTGTAAGATGATATCTCAAAGTTGTTTTGATTTGCATCTCCCTAATCGCTAAGGAGGTTGAGCATGACCTTAAGTGTCTTTTGGCCATTTGAACTTCTTCTGTTGAGAATTCTCTGTTCAGTTCAGTGCCCCATTTTTTAATTGGGTTAATTAGCATTTTGAAGTCTAGTTTCTTGAGTTCTCTATAAATTTTGGAGATCAGACCTTTGTCTGTTGCAGGGTTGGTGAAGATCTTCTCCCAGTCAGTAGGTTGCCTTTTTGTCTTAGTGACAGTGTCCTTTGCTTTACAGAAGCTTCTCAGTTTTAGTAGGTCCCATTTATTCAATGCTGCCCTTAATGTCTGTGCTGCTGGGGTTATACATAGAAAGCGATCTCCTGTGCCCATTTGTTGTAGGGTGCTTCCCACTTTCTCTTCTATCAGGTTCAGTGTGTTCTGACTAATATTGAGGTCTTTGATCCATTTGGACTTGAGTTTTGTGCAAGGTGATAGATATGGGTCTATTTTCATTCTTCTACAGGTTGATATCCAGTTGTGCCAGCACCATTTGTTGAAGATGCTTTCTTTCCTCCATTGTATATTTTTAGCTCCTTTATCGAAAATGAGGTGATCATAGGTTTGTGGGTTAAAATTTGGGTCTTCTATGCGATTCCATTGATCAACTTCTCTGTTTTTATGCCAGTACCACACTGTTTTCATTACTGTAGCTCTGTAATAGAGTTTGAAGTCAGGGATGGTAATGCCTCCAGAAGATCCTTTATTGTATAGGATTGTTTTGGCTATCCTGGGTTTTTTGTTTTTCCATATAAAGTTGATTATTGTCCTTTCAAGATCTGTGAAGAATTTTGCTGGGATCTTGATGGGGATTGCATGGAATCTATAAATTGCCTTTGGTAGAATTGCCATTTTTACTATGTTGATCCTCCCAATCCAAGAGCAAGGGACGTCCTTCCATTTTCTGGTATCCTCTTCAATTTCTTTCTTCAATGCCTTAAAGTTCTTGTCATATAGGTCTTTCACTTCCTTGGTTAGAGTTATCCCAAGATATTTTATGCTGTTAGTGGCTATCGTGAAAGGTGAAGCTTCTCTGATTTCCCTCTCTGCTTCCATATCCTTTGTGTATAAGAGGGCGACTGATTTTTTGGAGTTGATCTTGTATCCTGCCACATTACTAAAGGTGTTTATCAGTTGTAGGAGTTCTTTGGTGGAGTTTTGGGGGTCGCTTATGTACACTATCATATCATCTGCAAATAACGAAAGTTTAACTTCTTCTTTTCCAATTCGAATCCCCTTGATCCCCTGATGTTGTCTTATTGCTATTGCTAGAACTTCAAGCACTATATTGAAGAGATATGGCGAGAGTGGGCAGCCTTGTCGTGTTCCTGAGTTAAGTGGGATGGCTTTGAGTTTCTCTCCGTTTAATTTGATGTTAGCTGTCGGCTTGCTGTATATAGCTTTTATTATATTTAGGTATGACCCTTGTATCCCTAATCTCTCCAAGACTTTTATCATAAAGGGATGTTGAATTTTGTCAAATGCTTTTTCAGCATCTAATGAAATGATCATATGGTTTTTTTCTTTCAGTTTATTTATATGATGAATTGCATTGATAGATTTTCGTATGTTGAACCAGCCCTGCATCTCTGGGATAAAGCCTACTTGATCATAATGGATAATTTTTCTAATGTGTTCTTGGATTCGGTTTGCCAGTATTTTGTTGAGGATTTTTGCGTCAATGTTCATGAGTGAGATTGGCCTGTAATTCTCTTTCCTGGTAGAGTCTTTGTGTGGTTTTGGTATCAGAGTAACCGTAGCTTCATAAAAGGAATTTGGTAATGACTCTTCTGTTTCTATATTGTGAAATACATTAAGGAGTATAGGTATTAGGTCTTCCTGGAAGTTCTGGTAGAATTCCGCATTGAAGCCATCTGGTCCTGGGCTCTTTTTGGTAGGGAGGTTTTTGATAACAGCTTCTAATTCTTCGCGACTAACAGGTCTATTTAGATTGTTCACCTGGTCCTGGTTTAACTTTGGTAAATGGTATTTATCTAAAAAAGTGTCCATTTCTTTTACATTTTCCAGTTTTGTGGCATACAGGCTTTTGTAGTAGGATCTAATGATTCTCTGAATTTCCTCTGTATCTGTGGTTATGTCCCCCTTTTCATTTCTGATCTTATTAATTTGCATATTCTCTCTCTGCC
>JABTXL010007734.1:22789979-22801686 GCA_025134845.1 Neodon shergylaensis
TTTGGTTAATCTTTGTAAAAAGTCACTAACTGGTTCTCTTGGGCCTTGTTTAACCTTAGTACATGATTTAATTCTTCTACCTAGTTCTTGAATCCTGTCCCAAGCATTTAAGACTGCTATATGGCATAGAAACAAGATGTATTAATTGTAAATAGCTTGTCTCTGTAGATTAGCATAATAGCCCTTGCCAAGAATTTGATCTTGGGAAATCTCAAATCCTTTGACTCTTCTTTGTTGTTCTAAACCTTTAGCCTCTTCTCTCCACTAGCACTTCCACTGTAACTGCCACACATCTTACAGCACCACTGAGACTAATTGAAGCCAATCATGTGGAGTTACTTTTTTGTTTGAAGCCCATGTCTTTACCACCTCCCTAAAAATGGCGAATGCATCCCATAAGATACCCCTGCTTGTTTAATTTCTTTTAGATCTTTTATACCTATAGGTTTCTATTCACATTCTTTGTATCCATTTGGGTATAGAGTATTTGCTGTTTTTTCATAGGTAATAACAGAATAAGTAGCTTGACCCAAAGTGAGCCAGTATCTTAAAGGCTATTGGCTAAAAGAGTTCCCATAGCATACAATGTTCTAAAACATGCTATTAGACATTACAAAAATCATATTGCATATAGATCAATAGTTAAGCAAGTAGAAACTTTTCGCTACCTTAAATCTATAAACAGTTTGAAAATTGATAAAATACAATTAAAGGAAAATATATAAACCTTAATAGAAGCCATTAATATACAACTTTAAATAATTGGTAGAGCATGCAGATGTGAAGACCAATATAGATATATAGCACATTAATAACACTGTGCACAAACCTTATTGAGGCAACAGAAAACACGCTCCCATTATCAACATAAGTTACAAGTTTAATGTAATAAAAAAGCTCATTCCAGAAGTATTGATACACAGATCAGTTAAAAAAATCTCTGCAATAAATATCAAAGGTTAAAGTCATTTCAAGTATTTTGTGTCATAGTAAGTGTAGGTGTCACTAACCATATAGAATAACTAGACAGTTCCTAGCTATATGAAAATCAAGCAGAATGAATATCCCCAAGTACAAAAAGAAACCACAGAGCATTTTAAAAGTCTTGACCTGAATTCTGGCAATAATGTTTCCCATTAAGCCTCACAGTGTGTTGAAAAGCAAAGTTTACAGGACAATTATAACCCAATTGCCTGTGTTGGGGAAGAAAGGCTGAAAATTGCCTAACTCATCTTAAAACTCTAAAAATAAAATAAGTTAGGTACAAGAAAGATTGTGATGATAAAAACAAAGCTCAATAATTTTTACTTCTACATTTTAGCCTACAAAATCAAGTGAATAAAGATGTACTTGGTTCTTTGGAAAGATTAGTTAGTAAGGAACTGACAATAGAGAGCATGAATAAAGATGGAGAGACAACTGGTAAAAATCCAGAATAAATAAAGATTCCTCACTCAAGTCTTCAAACAACTAAATTAGATTGTTCTCAAGCACTAGTTGTCCTTGAGATGGGAGCTCAATACCTTGATAATTCTCATTTGCAAGATGGTCACCACAGCCCCAGGCATGTGTGATCAAGAACACAAGAACCAGTCATGGCTTTTATCCTCACTTATGTTACACCTTCAAAAGGGAAGGGTGCTCCAGACTTACTTTTATATGTCATGAACCCTCCTTACCAGGGACAGAGGAGATATAAAACCTCTTTCTTATACCTGTGGGTGTAAGGACAAATATTTAAACTGTAATTAGAGATGACAATGGTTTAGTAAAGTGGTGGCTGTACGTTCTTTTCCAAGATCAATGAGGTGATCCATGGAAAATAGTCTTCTCCAGGGAAGAACTCGGCAATGGGTTATCTAATACTACAAGGCCATAATACCACCATGAAAACTGTGGGGGTCTCTGCACACTCAAGAGCCTGCAGAGTAACTATCTACATGAGGTAAGATGGGCCCAATGCAACACTACTCAGTAGACAGTGTTGTTTAAAACTTTGAAAGTCTGAACCTAGGCAGTTTATTTTAGGCATATTTAAGTACAGTACACTTGGAAAATGTTTCCTGGTGCAGCACAATCCTGTGTACACAAGGCAAAATTACATGGAAACTCTTTTCAAAGTACACGTTTCCATGAAAATGGATTTTATAGATGGGCTACATGTGTTACCTTAAGGGGAGAAACTTATATATAGCAAAGAGGTCACCTAGGCTATTGACCACTTCCTGTTCTGCTTTGAGAAGCTTAGGGGAGCCAGGTATGACCTGGCCCTACTGATAATGCAGAGATCACATAAGCTATTGGCCACCTCCATTCCCAGCCTTCTGGGCAAAATACAGGTTATACATCTCTACCTTTAAAGACATGACCCTGTGTGTTTAACAATCTTGGTTTCCCTAGCTTTGATTTGTGAGCTCAAGGACCTTTGTACTCTGAACAGTAAATATACATACAAGCAAAACTATACAGACTGAGCAGGTTGTAGTTATATATTTAGGAATGTGTGTGTGTGTGTGTGTGTGTGTGTGTGTGTGTGTGTGTGTGTGTAAAGAAAAAGAGGGAGTGATGCAATCTTAATATAATCTCAAAACGTATTTAAAACTTTTTCAGACCAGTGCAAAGGCCCAGGCGGGGCGGCAGAGCAACGGCGCAGGCCCAGGCGGGGCAGCAGAGCACTGGCGCGCAGGCCCAGGTGGCAGACCAGCGTGGGCGGCGGCAGACAGCAGGGACCGGAGCACAACATCGAGAGCAGATCGCCACACTACAATTAAAGCAAAGAGGTAGGCCTTTGGTTGGCGAGATCCCTAGCAAGGAAGGAGCCGGGTCCTGTTCCTGAAGACCCTTCTGAGGGGCGAGAGGGAACTTGGCCCCTGGCAGGAGCCAGGAAACAGAGCGACAGCATTTTGTAGAAGGAGCTCCTGGCCAACAGGGAAACCTGATCCGGTTTTAAAAAACCCATTAGATAGCTTCGATAGGAGGAGATGGGCAGGCGCCAAGGCAAGAATTCACCCAATAATCTGAAAAACAACATGAAAACACCAGAACCCAATTATCTTACAACAGATGGACTCGAACACCCTAATACGGAAGAAGTGGAAAAAATTGACATTATGAAAGCAATAGAGTCCATTAAACAACATGTGAAAAATGCCCTTATAGAAATGGATGAGAAGCATAACCAAAAGTTTGAAGAAATGAGTAAATACGTACATGATACCCTGGGAAACCAAGAAAAAACAATCAAACAGGTAATGGAAACAGTTCAAGAATTGAAAACTGAAAGGGAAGCAAGGAAGAAAACACAAACTGAGCACCAGCTGGATATGGAAAATCCAGGTCAACGAGCAGAGCCTACAGAAACAAGCATAATCAATAGAATACAAGAAATAGAAGAAAGAATCTCAGATTCTGAGGACACCATAGAGAAAATAAACGCACTGATCAAAGAAAACAGCAAAGCCAACAAATTCTCATCACAAAACACGCAGGAAATATGGGACACAATAAAAAGACCAAACATAAGAATAATAGGAATAGAAGAAGGAGAAGAGTCACAGCTCAAAGGCCCAGAAAATATTTTTAACAAAATTATGGAAGAAAACTTTCCCAACATAAAGAAAGATATTCCTTTGAATATTCAAGAATCATACAGAACACCAAACAGACTGGATCAAAAAAAATCCCCTCGCCATATAATAATCAAAACACAGAATATACAGGTTAAAGAAAGAATATTAAGAGCTGCAAAGGAAAAAGGCCAGGTAACTTATAAAGGTAAACCGATCAGACTTACACCTGACTTCTCTATGGAAACCATGAAAGCCAGAAGTTCCTGGATAGAGGTACTACGGAAGCTAAGCAACCATGGATGCAAACCCAAACTACTATACCCAGCCAAGCTATCGTTCACTATCAATGGAGAAAACAAGACATTCCAGGATAAGAACAAATTTAAACAATACGTAGCCACAAATCCAGGCCTACAGAAGGTAATAGAAGGAAAATCGCAACCCAAGGAATCCATCATTGCCAACACTGCCTACAACAACTCAGGCATCTAGCAACCCTTTACCAGCACACCTCAAAGAAGGGAGACACACAAACTCTAATACCAAAAACAATAAGAATAACTGGAGTAAACAACCACTGGTCATTAATATCACTTAATATTAATGGTCTCAATTCACCTATAAAAAGGCACAGACTAAGAGATTGGATACGAAAACAGGATCCAACATTCTGCTGTTTGCAAGAAACACATCTCAACCACAAAGACAGGCATCTAGTCAGAGTAAAGGGTTGGGAAAAGGTCTTTCAAACAAATGGTCCTAAGAAAAAAGCAGGTGTGGCCATATTAATTTCTAACAAAACTGACTTCAAACTAAAATAAATCAGAAGAGATCGAGATGGACACTTTATACTTATAACAGGAACAATTCATCAGGATGACGTATCAATCCTGAATATCTACGCCCCTAATACAAAAGCACCCACTTATCTAAAAGAAATATTACTAGAACTGAAGGCAGACATTAAACCACACACACTAGTAGTAGGAGACTTCAATACACCTCTCTCTCCAATAGACAGGTCAATCAGACAGAAACCTAATAGAGAATTAAGAGAATTATTGGAGGTAATGAAGCAATTGGACTTAACAGACATCTATAGATCATTCCACCCAAATAGGAAAGAATATACCTTCTTCTCTGCAGCTCATGGAACCTTCTCGAAAATTGACCACATACTCGGAAACAAAGGAAATTCCACAGATACAAAAAAATATCAGTGTCCACCTGTGTCTTATCAGATCACCACAGAATAAAGTTAGAAGGCAACAACAATACTACCCCCAGAAAGCCGACAAACTCATGGAAACTGAACAGTCAACTACTGAACCACACCTGGATCAAGGAAGAAATTAAGAAAGAAATTAAACTCTTCCTTGAATTTAATGAAAATAAAGAGACAACATACTCAAACCTATGGGACACGATGAAAGCAGTGCTAAGAGGAAAGTTCATAGCACTAAGTGCACACTTAAAGAAAACAGAGAAAGCATACATCAGGGACTTAACAGCACACCTGAAAGCTTTAGAAAAAAAAAAGAAGCAGACGTGCCCAGGAGGAGTAGAAGACTGGAAATAATCAAACTGATGGCAGAAATCAACAAAATAGAAACACAGAAAACAGTTCAAAAAATCAATGAAACAAAAAGTTGGTTCTTGGAGAAAATCAACAAGATCGACAAACCCCTATCCAAACTAATTAAACAAAGAGAGAGAACACGCAAATAAATAAGATCAGAAATGAAAAGGGGGACATAACCACAGACACAGAGGAAATTCAGAGAATCATTAGATCTTACTACAAAAGCCTGTATGCCATAAAACTGGAAAATGCAAAAGAAATGGACATTTTTTTAGATAAGTACCATATACCAAAGCTAAACCAAGACCAGGTGAATGATCTAAATAGACCGGTTAGTCGCGAAGAACTAGAAGCTGTTATCAAAAATCTCCCCTCCAAAAAAAGCCCAGGACCTGATGGCTTCAATGCAGAATTCTACCAGAACTTCCAAGAAGAGCTAATACCTATACTCCTTAATGTATTTCACAATATAGAAACAGAAAAGTCATTGCCAAATTCCTTTTATGAAACTACAGTTACCCTGATACCAAAACCACACAAAGACCCAACCAAGAAAGAGAATTACAGGCCTATCTCACTCATGAATATTGATGCAAAAATTTTCAATAAAATACTGGCAAACCGAATTCAAGAACACATTAGAAAAATTATCCATTATGATCAAGTAGGCTTCATCCCAGAGATGCAGGGCTGGTTCAACATACGCAAATCTATCAATGTAATCCACCATATAAATAAACTGAAAGAAAAAAACCATATGATCATTTCATTAGATGCTGAAAAAGCATTCGACAAAATTCAACACCCCTTTATGATAAAGATATTGGAGAGACTAGGGATACAAGGGTCATACCTAAATATAATAAAAGCTATTTACAGCAAGCCGACAGCTAACATTAAATTAAACGGAGAAAAACTCAAAGCCATCCCACTAAAATCAGGAACACGACAAGGATGCCCACTCTCTCCATACCTCTTCAATATAGTGCTTGAAGTTCTAGCAAAAGCAATAAGACAACATAAGGGGATGAAGGGGATTCGTATTGGAAAGGAAGAAGTTAAGCTGTCGTTATTTGCAGATGATATGATAGTATACATCAGCGACCCCAAAAACTCTACCAAAGAACTCCTACAGCTGATAAACACCTTTAGTAATGTGGCAGGATACAAGATCAACTCCAAAAAATCAGTTGCCTTCCTATACACTAAGGATAAAGAAACCGAGAGGGAAATCAGAGAAGCATCACCTTTCACGATAGCCATAGAGCATAAAATATCTTGGGGTAAACCTGACCAAGGAAGTGAAAGATCTATATGACAAGAACTTTAAGTCTTTGAAGAAAGAAATAGAAGAGGACACCAGAAAATGGAAGGATCTCCCTTGCTCTTGGATTGGGAGGATCAACATAGTAAAAATGGCAATTCTACCAAAAGCAATCTATAGATTCAATGCAATCCCCATCAAAATCCCATCAAAATTCTTCACAAATCTGGAGAAGACAATAATCATCTTTATATGGAAAAACAAAAAACCCAGGATAGCCAAAACAATCTTATACAATAAAGGATCATCGGGAGGCATTACCATCCCTGACTTCAAACTCTATTGCAGAGCTACAGTATTGAAAACAGCTTGGTATTGGCATAAAAACAGAGAAGTCGACCAATGGAATCGAATAGAAGACCCTGACTTTAACCCACAAACCGATGAGCACCTGATTTTTGATAAAGGAGCTAAAAGTATACAATGGAAAAAAGAGAACATCTTCAAGAAATTGTGCTGGCAAAACTGGATGTCAATCTGTAGAAGAATGAAAACAGATCCATATCTATCACCATGCACAAAACTCAAGTCCAAGTGGATTAAAGACCTCAATATCAGTCCGAACACACTGAACCTGATAGAAGAGAAAGTGGGAAGTACTCTACAACACTTGGGCACAGGAGACCACTTCCTACGTATAACCCCAGCAGCACAGACAGTAAGTGCCTCATTAAATAAATGGGACCTCCTGAGACTGAGAAGCTTCTGTAAAGCAAAGGACACTGTCGCTGAGACAGAAAGGCAACCCACTGACTGGGAGAAAATCTTCACCAACCCCGCAACTGACAAAGGTCTGATCTCCAAAATATATAAAGAACTCAAGAAACTAGACCGTAAAAGGCTAATCAACCCAATTATAAAATGGGGCACCGAGCTGAACAGAGATCTCACAACAGAAGAAGTTCAAATGGCCAAAAGACACCTACGGTCATGCTCAACTTTCTTGGCGATCAGGGAAATGCAAATCAAGACAACTTTAAGATACCATCTCACACCTGTCAGAATGGCTAAAATCAAAAACACCAATGATAGCCTTTGCTGGAGAGATTGTGGAGAAAGGGGTACACTCATCCATTGCTGGTGGGAATGCAAACTTGTGCAACCACTCTGGAAAGCAGTGTGGAGGTTTCTCAGGAAATTCGGAATCAACCTACCACTGGACCCAGCAATACCACTCTTGGGAATATACCCAAGAGAGGCTTTATCATATAACAAAAATATATGCTCTACTATGTTCATAGCAGCATTGTTTGTAATAGCCAGAACCTGGAAACAACCTAGATGCCCTTCAATTGAAGAATGGATGAAGAAAGTATGGAATATATACATATTAGAGTACTACTCAGCAGTAAAAATCAAGGACTTCTTGAAGTTTGCAGGCAAATGGATGGAAATAGAAAACACTATCCTGAGTGAGGTAAGCCAGACCCAAAAAGAGGAACATGGGATGTACTCACTCATATTTGGTTTCTAGCCATAAATAAAAGACATTGAGCCTATAACTCAGGTTCTTAGAGAAGCTAAATAAGCAGGAGAACCCAAAGAAAAACATATAGGCATCCTCCTGAATATTAACCTTCATCAGGCGATGAAATGAGACAGAGACAGAGACCCACATTAGAGCACCGGACAGAAATCTCAAGGTCCAAATCAGGAGCAGAAGGAGAGAGAGCACGAGCAAGGAACTCAGGACCGCGAGGGGTGCACCCACACACTGAGACAATGGGGATGTTCTATTGGGAACTCACCAAGGCCAGCTGGCCTGGGTCTGAAAAAACCTGGGATAAACCCGAACTCACTGAACATAGCAGACAATGAGGACTACTGAGACCTCAAGAACAATGGCAATGGGTTTTTGATCCTACTGCACCTATTGGCTTTGTGGGAGCCTAGGCAGTTTGGATGATCACCTTACTAGACCTGGATGGAGGTGGGTGGTCCTTGGACTTCCCACAGGGCAGGGAACCCTGACTGCTCTTTGGGCTGACGAGGGAGGAGGACTTGATTGGGGGAGGGGGAGGGAAAGGGGAGGCGGAGGTGGGGAAGAGACAGAAATCTTTAATAAAAAAAACTTTTTCAGTGACAAGCAAGGAAGCACAGTGGTGCTGGAGGAGACAAACAATGTTTTCCACCTCCTGCTGCTTTATTCCCAGCTACATGAGTAGATAGATTTCTTCTTTTCCACAAGTTATATTTGTCTATAGTAACTTAAACAACACACATCTGTGTCAACTGTCCCCGATGCCTTTGTTAATACCCGTCCTTCAGAATCAATGGCTGAGCCATCTACAAACCTCTTCATCTTGAAACACATTGGTTACAATTGCATGACCAACCATTCCCCTCTGTATTCTGTGATTACCATTGATTAATAAAAACCTGTTTGTAGCCTATAGCAGAGCAGGGAAGAACAGAGCTAGGTGGGGAAAACTAAACTGAATGCTGGGAAAAAGGAATCAGAGTCAAGAAGAAGCCATGAAGCCTTCACCAGAGACAGACATGCTGAAACTTTGCCAATAAGCGACTGCCACATGGTGATACACAGATTAATGGGGATGGGTTAAATTGATATGTAAGAATTAGTCAATAAGAAGCTAGAGCTAAAATGGACCAAGCAGTGATTTAAGTAATATAGTTTCTGTGTGGTTATTTTGGGAGTCTGGGTGGCTGGGAAATGAACAAGCGGCCTCCTTATTGTAACAGTTTAGATGATAAGAGGCTATAGCTATACTACAACTCTTCTCTTCCTTTTATACATGATGTAAGAGATACACAGATAAACAAAATTGACTTTTTATAGGAAAAAAATGTAGTTGACAGCAAAGGACCTAAAGCTTTGCCAAGAATGAAGCCACTGTCTTCTGGGTATCCTCAGTCCAGAGATGCAAAATAACCTTGGTTGGCTTAAACAGGAGCAATGCTGGAAATGAGTATAGGAAGCTATAGGAAGCAGAGGGAATAAACAGGGGGAATCCAAGAAAACTCAAGTGGAAATGATCCTAGAAGCCATGCCTTGGGTAAGCACATACACATCTGTAAGCTTTATCCAATAGAAACAGAGTGACCAATGCTGCCTGGCTAGTCTTTAAATAGTCAATTACGTTGAAAATCTAATGTGGAATGTACCTGTAGGGTGTAGGGGGTGGGGTTGATACAAAATATTAGTGTGGTGATGGAAGCTTTAAAAATTTGGATTTTTGTTAGACTCATTTCATTTTTAATTGTGTGTGTGTGTGTGTGTGTGTGTGTGTGTTGGGGCAAGGGTGTGTGCATGAGGATGCAGTTGCCTGGACCAACCAGAAGAAGGCGATAGAGTCCCTGGAACTGGAATTGCAAACAGCTGTGAACTTGGCTCTTAACCACTGAGCCTGGATCTCTCTAGCCTCCGAAATGTGTTTCAGTGCTCCGCTTATCGTCACATTCAATCCCTAAGCAAATCTGGTTAAAGCAAACATCAAAGACGATTCTACAAAGCTTAAACTCGGGAGAATAAATTCTGCCCAGCTGACAGTAAACCCAGCCCCTACCGCACCAAATAGGATTTCAATGTTGCCTGCCTGTGAAGAATTAGTGAGGAATCTATCCGAACAGTAAAAACTAGAGATCACAGCTGCCAAATCAAAGTTATTAGAACTCCAGTGGAGGGTTGAAGTGGTGTCGGACATTCCTCCTCACTGGAGTTCCCAATTGGCAGGATGTTGATGGATGGCCACTGTGAAGGCTGATATCGGTCTCCTTGGATAACTCGGGTTATAGTCAGCTGCCTCTTGACTTTTTTTCCTGTTGGGAGTGTCCATGAGTGATCTTTGTGTGTGTTATAATTACACAGAAGATTGCTAGAACAGAGTTAGCTCTTTCTCAGTTTGTCATTCTGGCATATTCTATCCTCCAGATCATGGTGGGGAGCTCCTCAGCCTCACTGAGGGCTCTAAATCAACTTCACTGAAGCAGGTGCCTCGTGAATCTCCAGCTCCGCGGCTGAATGACGAGGGGCCTTCTCTGTGAAGCAGATTTTAACATTTCAAAATGTTTTCTCATTTATATTTTTAAACCTGGGTGATGTTTTTTTTAATAAAAAAAGAGCAAACAGTATGAAAAAACTAGCAAAACAATAGAAACAAAAACTAAACACGTTGCAAGAAAATTTACTGTGAAAACATTGAGATAATTTCCTGTCAAATGAAAACTTCAGCTCCCTTTAGGATAACAGTCAATGAGTTTTGCTTGGTAATATTTGGAGTTGAAAGATAGCACTCTGCTTCTTAAGTTAATAGAAGTGAAATTAATGCTATATTAAACATACACAGACCATGGGGAACTATAGGAAGTCTTTACTCTTGCAGCATAAAGTGTCAATAATATTCACCATGAACCCTTGTGACGGTTCCTTTTCTACCTATGACTGTGCCATGATCTCACCTCTCTTATGTGCACAGCACACCCAAGGTCGTACACTTGCCAAATCACAGCCTGGGATTTATACTGCAGGCTCTATGACGACAGGGCTCCTTGATTCTGTCACTGTACACCACCAGCTTTATTCCAAAAACAGTAGGTTTCAGAAAACTGTCTTTCACTGAAGCCATTAGGTGATCTTCACCCCAGTAACATCCTCATTTGTAAAAAGTACCAAAGCTAGAGATAATTTACTTCATAAACATCAATAATAACATTGGTCATTCCATCAGTGGGTGTTTGGGAGAGGCAGGTCCATAAAGCAGACTAGAAACCTAGCTCAAACATTCCCAGCAGAGAAGGCTGCCTCTTTCCTCTCATGGTTAGCAGCTCTTGCAGCTCTGGACATGCCGCTTCTGCACTCAGTAGGACAGCCAGTCAGTGGGCACAGTCAGTGACACCGCTTTTCTTTCTTCTGTATTTCCCTTGTCTGTGTTGGTGGCTGGGGTGTGGGGATGGAGACTCTTTACATAAGATGTGTTTCTAGCAAGCACAGAAGATGCCAATCACAGAGAGTGGCTGGATGCTCAAACCAGCTCTCAAGACACGGTGTCACTCTTCTCTGATTATGTAACCATGCTAAATATATACATTGTTTCTACAGCTGATTTTCTATGGATTTGAAAGACACTGAATGCACACAAGTTCACACAGAGAGATGATAGAAATATGATTAGATAGATAGATGATAGATGATCGATAGAAGATAAATAGATAATAGATGATAGATAGATAGATAGATAGATAGATAGATAGATAGATAGATAGATAGATAGA
>JABTXL010007734.1:22809174-22889307 GCA_025134845.1 Neodon shergylaensis
CAACCTGCACAAGACACACAAGATCATAGGAGCTGGGGCAACCTGCATAAGGCACAGAAGATCAAGCCAGTGAGCATTCTGATATGAACAGGGCACGGTCCTGAGGGATGCCCCACTCTCAGTGAAAAGGCTCTTGGCAGTTAGTTAGTTGATGGCTGCTGGGGGAGAGAGTACTCCTCCTTCCTGGATGTGCCCAGACCCGCGTGTGTGTAGCTAGAACTAATAGGACTCAGGGGGCTATTATCAAAAGAAAAAACTTCAGACTATCTCTTCTGGTCTCTGTGAATACTTACTAATTACATCATTTTCTAGATTTTAAAATAGTACCTTGCTGGGAAACAGTGAGAAGCAACTGAAATGCCATCTTCTGTATGTGGAAGTAACGTTCCCCACAAAGGTTAGGGTAGGAAAGTGTGCACGATGTTCCCAAATACAGAGTGTACAGATTCATCTCTGCTTGGGAAAAAAAATACAGTTTGCAGAGGAAGAGTCAAAACATGGACATGAGTCACTGATGGTTTGTTACATAATCTGTTGACAAACTTCTGTCTGTTTCAAAACCAAATGATATTTGATGCTTAGTAACTCTGGAAGGGACATTACTGCTGCTTCAACTTTGTCCCTTAAATGCACACCTCATTGCCAGAATTTCCCCCCACAGTATCTGGCTACCATATAACATAGGCAGTATGGAGGAATGAGATCCAAGTATACTTGTTTAACTCTGTAGCTGGAATCAAGAATCTAGAGTATCAAAATGGTCCCAGATGCTTAGGTCATTGTTGCGGGAGGTCCTTCCGCTCCTCCAGCCAATAGCCGCTGAGATACCAGCCCATTGGGGCATGGTCTCTCTCCCTTTAAAAAAGCAGCCACTTCCCTTCTCGCTCTCTCTTACTTCCTGCTCCGCTTCCGGCGACTAGACTCCCTTTCTGATTGCGCAGAGGGCTGTTGTCTGGGACGGTGATCTGTAAGTTTTTTCCCCTTTAAATAAATAACCATTCTATTAATCATAATTCTAAACTGGTGTGGGATTGTTTCTGACTTACGCCTTAGCCTTCAGGTCATCCTACAGAATCCATATCTGAAGTGTGTATGCCAAGAAAGGTTCCTTTCCTATCTCAATGCTTCAGCCGTGTGATTAACATCACACACATGTAGTTTTATAGCTCACCATGGCTTTTTTTTGAGTATGTGCCCTCACACGTTTGTCCTCACCACCTGGCACACACCCAAAAAGGCATGAACTATGTGAAGTAATGGACATGTAACTTGACTGATTTTACAAACCATGCCTGTCCTTAAAGCTCAGATTGGATTCCTTTTTTATTTCTGTTTAAACTCTTTAATTATATTTATTTTTGCTTGGAAGCTGTATCACAGCATTTGTTAATTGGCGATTGGTTAGCTACTGATAACGTAGAATATCTTTTTATAGTGTAATCCATGAGTCTCCTTTGGTAACCACATGTTCAAATCCCTCTTATGTCTTCTGTTGACATCTATCGCCTCACAAAGCTTTGGAAATTTTCTATACATGATGGGAAAAGGTCCTTCACCAGAGATGTGTGGCTTACAAATGTCTTCTCAGAGCTCGCGACTCGATCTTCACTCTCTCAACAGTATCTTTTAGAGATAGACAACTTTAAGCCTGACATTGTGCAATCATGATCCAAACAGACTTGAGAATGAATAGGAAAGGGGAAGCTACAGATTCAGATACAGAAAATGACCCTGTCCTACTTCACAGACAAGCCAGTGGTACCAATGTGCAGACACACTTGGACAGACGAACAGCCAAAGAATTGTTCATTTCTTTTCCATAGTGCTATCTTGAATGGCTGTGTGATTCACAGCTCCAATTAAATTATAGGTTCATTATTTTGAAACTTAATTCAGAGCACCCACTGTACCACCACATAGCAACTGGATAGGAAATAAAAACACTGAAATTATTATAATGTCTAATTACCAATTATAGGCAAACAGGCTCCTTCAGGTTCAGGGAAAGAAGAACCTTAGAAGCAATTTCTCCTGTAGATGCAGGATGGGATAGAAGTAGAATACATCGGAAGTTTATAAAAAAAATAAAAAAAACATCTTCAGGAGTGGATGTAATAGAAGGTGATTTCACTGTTGGTTTTCATAGGCATCTATTCCCATTCTAAAGCTAAAATCTTTTTTGGTAACAGCATGTTTCTAGTGTCGCACCATTCTTGAAATACCCGTTGAAAATTACAGAACTTTCCCTGCATAGACACTGTCCCTTGAGACTAAAGCTATAATGTCCACAGAAACATTTCCAAGACATTTCAAAACATTTCTGTGTGTTATTTACGCCTAGGAACTTGGGAGGTTTTACACAAATACTTTTCCAGGGGTCTGGAGCAATGATTACAGATCATAATTTTAAGAATAACACTAATGAGACATAAATATAAATTGGGGGAAGAAGAGGGAGGGAGGGAGAAATCTCACTCCTATTCAGAGAAGAAACTATTCCCAACTTATTCCTGCAGAAATATGGGGTTAAATTTCAAACTTCCCTGTGAATTTATAGGGGTAATAAGAGTGTCGTGTTTAGGCCACACACACTGTGGGGTTCAGAATGGGTGAGGGTCAGAGACAGCCCTGGGGTTGCGATTTTTGACTCCTTATTCAAGTGTTCTGTTTCCTCAACACTGGTGACCTCAGCTCAAAATACCGCTCATTGGTTAGATGTAGGTGACCCTAAATGCCATAGCTGAAAGCCACCCTACCCACTGTGTCTCCAGATATCTCTGCTCACATGTGCATTTGACAACATCACCCGAAATTTGCCTACTGGTCACAGAAATTAGTGCAATGTTCACCCATCCAGCAAGAAGTGGTGGCAGTCCCTATGAGGCCACAATTTGCACTGCAGGGCAAGAAAGGCAACCTGGGGCTCTTTCCCCTGAGAAGTTAACTTAACTCTGTGCTTTTCCAGCCCCTGTTCATACCTGGCCATTCCAAAACACTGCCGCTTCAGTCATCAAGGGTTAATTTTAAAGTTCTTTCCCAAAGGAGCCAAGCCAAGGTCTGTCTCATAAAGATGCCTGAACACGGGTGTTTGCTGCAGTGCACAGAGCTGGAGCTGAGCTACAGACCAGCCTGGGAAACGTACCGTATGTGCGCCATGGAATTATGGCTACATAAAGAACAAAGTCATGCCGTTTTCGGGAAAATAGACACATCTGGAAATCATCATATTAAGTAAATTAAGAAAATCTCAGGAATACAAATATCATGTTTTCTCACATTTGTGATTCCTAGATTTTATGTAGTCACATAACGTTGTGTGTGACACAGAAGTGAAACTGTCAAGGGGACAATGTAACTGATGGGAGGGACAAGGGGGTAGGGTGGGGAGGATGTGCTCACCCTACCATGCATCCATGATCAAAAGCTTAAAGATAGACTAACTGGGACTGGAGAAACAGCTCAAGGGTTAAGGGTTCTTCCAGTTCTTGCAGAGGAAGGGGTTCGGTATCCAGCATCCACTTCACATGACTCACAGTAGTTAAATCCAGCTCCAGAGAGATCCAGCATATCTAGACAGCACACCGCCTTCGCCCACAGTGCTGCTGGAGAAACTTGTCAGCAGGAGGTCAACAATGTGTCAAACAGACTGAACACTGTGCTCCTATCTAGGTTCTGTCTAGGCTGCCAACCACAACTAATGGCAGTGTCTAGACTCAGTGTGTGTGTGTGTGTGTGTGTGTGTGTGTGGCATGTGGGGTGTGTGTGTGGCATATGTATTAGAGAGAGACAGAGAGAGAGAGAGAGAGAGAGAGAGAGAGAGAGAGAGAGAGATTCTTCAGCAGTGATCAGATCCCCAGCCCTGACAAGCGAGAAAGGGTTAAGCGAGAAAGGGTTCTCTGGTAAACTGCAGACTTCCACCACAGATTCAAGAGAGAATATCTGTTCATGTCCCGAGCTTCTTACACCATGGACCTTGGCTTAAGAAGGTGAGGTTTAACTTATAAATACACATTGATTCTACTGACTGAAGGTATAGGAGTTTAACAAAGGATAAAAATAGGAATGTCTAAAGTAATTATATTTAAGCTAATTAAAATATAACATAACCATTTGAGCAGTTCTGCTCATGAAATTCTGATAACAACTAAGTATATACTGGAGAGCACGTACTTTAGAACCCTGATTACCATGTAGATCTGAACAGTATGTTCAGTATAGCTCCACAGTATAGTTCACCTTAATATTAAGTCAGGATAAAGGATCTAATGTCTATTGATGATAAATTAAATTCTCCCTCTCTCCCCCTTCCTCTCTCTCTCTCTCTCTCTCTCTCTCTCTCTCTCTCTCTCTCTCTGTCTCTCTCCCCCCCACACACACACACATTGGGGCACTATTTAGCATTAATAAAGAAGGAAACAATTTGAAGCAACACAGGCAAATCCCGATGATACTTATCAAATGAAGTGAGTCGGGCATGAAACACAGATACTCGGGGCCTCACTTACACTTAGGTTCAAAAGTTGAGCTATATGCCAGATGACTAAGTGTTGCAAGTAGGGGCGGCTGGGCTGCGTCCCCAGCACCCGGCCGCCCACATGGCTAGCTTTGTACCCGAAATAATTACACAGAAACGGTATTCATTTAAACACTGCCTGGCCCGTTATCTGTAGCCTCTTATTGGCTAGCTCTTACATATCGATCTAACCCATTTCTAATATTCTGTGTAGCACCACGAGGTGCGCTTACCAGGGAGGATCTTAACCCGCGTCTGGCTGGAGTGGGAGCATCATGGCGACTCCTCGACTCAGCTTCTTTCTCCCCCAATCCTGTTCTGTTTACTCCACCCACCTAAGGGTTGGCCTATGAAATGGGCCTAGGCAGTTTCTTTATTAATTAACCAATGAAAGCAACAGATAAGATACAAGACCCACCTCCATCAACTAAGTTAATAGCAATTTATATATTCATGAAAATTTACTAGAAGCATACATTGTATATACATTTTAAATGTCCTCAGCACAAACCTGAGAGGATGTGGGGATGTGTATGGTTTAATTAATCTGATTTAAACATCCCATAATGCAGACCTATGTCAAAACAGCATGTTCTAATGGCAAGCATACACATCTCTGACACTAAGAATATGAGATTAAAACACATTTATATTTCAAGAAGCTGAGGGAACGAGTCTATCAAGCCTAACTGACATAGAAGAGAGGGGATCCTGGGAAGACATACTGGAGTCCATGGAAGGAAGAGCAAATAGAAAATAAAATTCACCACCACCAAGTGCTGTCCTGAAAGGAAGCTAATGTCTCCTTGTGAGTAGTCCATTATGCACATTATAAAATGATGCCTGAATACGTTAATCTTCAAGACCTTGAACCCAGTTCTTTTGTTGGCCTTGATGTGACTATCACTCTTGGCTATCGCTGGGGCCTCTCAATTCATTGATGAGTTCTTTTTCTCAACCAGTTATAAAAACTCAGTTCACAAAATACTCAACTACTAGCTTCGTTATAATCCCAGACAGTCTTGTAGAAACTTCCAGTCGAGGACCGTAACCGGGAGCGATGGCTGGGGGAATGAGGCATAAACTTTGTAGTTCGTACATGCCAGGGGCGAGGTGGGTTGGAGCAGCAGTTTAATCATCGGCAGTTTACTTGGGAATTTGATAAAATCTAGATTCATAAGTCTGTACCGACTAAGACATACACACAAGACAGAGTGGGACCGACAAGTTTTACAAATTTATTATCTGAATAAAACCCTCCTTTCTTGAGAAAAAGAAAGAGGGCGAGTAGGGTGGGTGAGGGGAAAGCTGGGCAAGAAGTCCAGGAGACCAGAGCTCCCTGAAGTCCACTGTGGCAGGAAGGTGGCAGAATCGGTACCGCAGAGATGAAGAACGGGATGCTTCTGTACCCAGGTCAGTCATAGCCCAATCAGGAAGTGCAGGAGCTAAATTCTTAATCCCTGAGGTTAGAGAGGCCAGTGACATGAAGAGCATTAAAGCCAGCTTTAAACAAATAAAATGCAGCAATTGGTTTGAATAAAGACTGGTTCATGCACCGGGCAGAACTTGACCAGGAAATGCTCAGAGACTCCCCCTAGTAGGGGAGGCAGAAATCTGACCAAGAGGTGAAAGACCCACAGAGTGGTCCTTCCCTCAGGAGGAGACCCCTAACCCAAGGAACAGTTGAGACCACTGGCTGTAATTAGCAAGAGGTTTATTGGGTGGGCACAGGTACCTGTGGGCAGCAAAGTCCTTTCGGAGGACTTGCGCACCTGCAGGCTGGGAGAAGGTCTTTTTATAGGAAAAGAGTGGCAAAAGCAGGCATACAGAAGCAATGCATGGTTACAGGGATCTCATTGGTCAGTTCGAATGAGGCGATGGGTTCATTTAGGGGACAAGTTTCCCGGAGACATGAAGGTCTGATAATAATAGCAGACTTGGCCCTATCTAGGGTACATGTAGTTTTTCCCAGAACTGTCCATTCCCCTCCTAGGCCTGGTGTCTGACTACAGATATCCTGTTTGGCAGCCTAGGAGTACTGACTTTACCTTGAACTTATACTTGCTTGTGTGAAAGCCTTGCAAAATGGCATTACAGCAGCTAAGCTGGGGTCTTTCAGAGGCACTCAAAGACGTTCCCTAGTGAAAGCGCAGGCAAAATTCAGATCAGGAGAGACTCTGGCTGCCTAGTAATTGGGTAGGTCAATTCTGATCAGGAGAGGCTCAGAGATGCCACCTAGTGATAGGGGAAAGCAGAATTCTTACCAGGGGAGATTGAGGGAGGCACCCTACTCCTGGGCAAGGCCAATTCTGATCAGGAGACAGTCAGGGATATCCCTTAGTGATAGGGCACACAGATTGACCAGGAGAGGCTCGGGGGATGCTGCCTATTAGTAGACCAAGTCAGTTCTGATCAGAAAATGCTCATAAATGCCTCCTAGTGTTGGGGGAAAGCAGAATTCTGACCAGGAGAGGCTCAGGTACACCACCTGGTGATAAGAGCAGGAAGCATCTGCATATAGGAGACACAAACCACAAAAGCTTCCCATGGTGGAGTGCTGGGATCAGGGCTCTATCTGTGGTCACCTGCCCCCTAATGTTATAAAAACACAACCCAGGTCAGCCTGCGTTTTGCTCACACACAGAGAAAGGCAACCATTTGCTACATAGGAATTCAAACTACGAGGCCGTTTGGGACCACTCCAGGGAAAGCAGCTGGGCAGAGGCCATCAGCACGGTCACATGGTGTCACTTCTTGACATCTAGACTTCATTTCTTGCCTAAAGATCTTTTGACATATTTTGATGGAAAAATCTGATGCCAGGCTTTGATGGTATAAGATATTTGTAACGGATGGCTTTCTGCTTTATATTTGGATTTTAAGTTTTATTTTTGACCAGCAAGAACTTACATGTCTTTTTCTTCTCTCCATTTTTACTTCCATCCCTCCCTTTCTTTCTTTCATTTTTTTTCAGCTAAAGAAAATAATAAATTGGGAAAACAAGTCAGTATGATATATCTTGGCACCAGGGTGGTTTGTTAAAGGGCTCAGTGTAAAACAACAGTCAGGAGAGACTGAGCAGGGTCCCACGCCAGAGAGTGGGCATGTCTTTCCTCTGGCTGAAGTGTCATTTAGTCACATGACAGATAATGCTGAGGAAATATGCTTTCTCATACAGCTGTTGTTCCAAGTATGAGGGCTGAGAAATGACACCAAACTTCCAAAGACTCGCCAAAGATGTGGCTTATTTCAAGGCTCTGTAGTCTGCCAGCATTGGCATGGTCGTACTCATTTACAACACGCAGCAAATTTAAAAATATTAATAAAGACCAATTTATATTGAAATGACATCCGCTACCCTCTCATACATTATTTTAAAGTCAGTGATTCTTTCTGAACCATTTTTATAGAAAAGCAGTCACACCCAGCCTGCATTTTCTCCTAGTAGCTATGTTTCCTGAATTTGATCACTACCATTGACCTTCAAACATTTTTATTACAGTAAATCCATAAGTTTATTTTAATATATCCTCTGCCCCTAATTACCTAGATCATTCTATACCATTCCCTATGGGGAAATACACTGCTGAAGTTTGGACTTTTGGATTCTAATTAAAAAATTCATTAATGTGTGAATTAATTTCCTCTCTTTGTATCTTCCTCTCTCTCTTGGTAGCCATTGGATGTTGAGAAGCAATCTTAGCCATTCCCACATTAGAGGTCCATGATGCATTTTAATTACTCTGCTTGGGTCCCGCATCTGTCCACAGTGCCAGAAAATGAACGTGGGCACAGGGAAGGCAGAGCAGGAACTCTGGGGCCAGAGGAGTGTCCACTGGCTGTCTTTCCCACAGAGAAAACATTTCAGCCTGGCCTCTTCTGCAGCCAAATCCATGAGTACAAGTGTCTTTCTTACTGTGACAGATACATGTTATTCAGGTCAACGCGCGCTGTGATAGTGGACACCAGAATAATTAGCACATAATTCAAATTCTGCAAAAGACATCTTGGGACCACACTACCATCACCCTCTCTACGGACGATGCTACTTTTAGATCTCGTTGCTTGGAGAATCCTTCCTGGAACAGAGAGTGGGCAGAATACAGCCTACGCTTCCATTCCTGAAGGGCACCAGTTCATGAAGTAATCGGCTTTATGTATTAAGCTTCCAGTTAACACTTCTGGAAATGTTTATTGTTTATCATGGAAGCAAAGTCAGGCCCACTTCATGTCTCATTATTTCTCTTAATCTCTTAGAAATACTACTTCCATTAGAGTAGGTAGGAAATTTAAATTTTAAGTCATTTTGGCCTTTTTATCTTGCCATAAACCCATTCTCAAATATCAGCCAAAGTATTAAAAACAAAAATAAGCTATTAAATGAACAGGATTTTGGATTATTTTCTGTTTGTACCATTTGTTGAATTCTGTGTGTCATCAAACTTTTTTAATGTGTATATTTTTCAATTTAATTTTTAAGAATTTCACATGTGTGTGTTGTATTGACAGAATCTGCCTTTTCCCTTCCAACCCCTCCAATATCCCACTGACAACTCTGAAACTCATGACCTAATCTTTAATTATTCCTGTGCTCACACACACTCATATATACATACCATCTGCTGAATCAATTTAGTGTTGAGCATATTTTTATATGTTTGGGGCTGGCCACCTGAAATTGGATCACCTATCAGGAGCCTGTTCCTTGAGAAAACTGGTATTCTCTCTCTCTCTCTCTCTCTCTCTCTCTCTCTCTCTCTCTCTCCAGTCAATTATCGCCTGTATCCCTTCATCTAGAGAGGGAGCCTTGTGAAATTTTCCCCATCCTCGCTGGCATCTACTGCAGTTGTCACCTATGGGTCTTGTTTCGACAGCTGTTTTGTTGAGATGTCAGGAGTGCAGCTCCCTGACTTTGTCCTACACTAGAACCAGCACAGCCATCATCTTTGCCACCATTTTCTTGCTTTGTTTTTTTTTTCCTGAATTTCATTAACTTGGAGAAACATCTTATTCTCATCAGCAACTTCAGAAGAGGTTCTTTGCAAGCATTCTTAGGCTGGATGCTGGTGTGAACATTATTGACTCTTGGAATGGAACCCTTTTTATTATTCTAGAGCAATCATTCTGTTCCAGAAAAAATCTAACACTGCTCATGAGATTATCAAATGTCACAACTATGTGTGAAAATATGTGTTGCACACATTATTTCTGCGATGTTTACAAATATGTGCATGGAATGCGTTGCTCTGTTCATTCCCTGAAGAGCATTTACTGAGGGTACAACATAAGCCATGCTCTCAGCAGACAAAATAAGATGGAGGAGTCCCCACCCTCCCTACATTCCAGTGAAACAGAAAAACTTTCCCCCCTTCACCCTTCCTCTCCTCCCTCTTTGCTCCCTCTCTTCCTCTTCCTTCCTCTCCTTGTGTCCCCCCTTCCCTCCCACCCCTGCCAGGATACAGGAAGAAGAAAGCCTTCACTGACCAGGATGGCCTGGATCACAATCTGCTAGCATCCTGAGCTTCAATTTCCACCTTCAGAATTCAGAGGAAAAAATTTACATAATTTAAGACAACCATTATATGGCATTGTAGAACCTGTAGCCATGTGCTACAGAAACCACTGCAGATTTCTAAGCGAGGGGAGCAAGCATTGACTTTGAGATGATTCTGTGGTGAAGGAGACCACTGCCTCACGGCAGCCTCGGTAAGTAGGACAGCACTTGGTTCCCTCACGCAGCCTGGTGAGCCGACCACTGCCAACTCTGGTTTTCTATACCCGGTGTACAGTTGATAGTGTAAAGAAAAGCAGTAAAGAGAAAACATGATCTGGCCTAAAAGCTAACAGAAGGGCGCTAGTTAAAGGCAGAGAGGTAAGGCGCTCCTAGACCATTCTGGAAGTTGCTGTTTTGGAGATCTTTGCTAGAGCGAACATTTCAATTAACCTTGTTAGCTACCAGAGGAAGGGGGTAGTAATTTAGCACTCACAGGGGGGTAATACATTATATCACAACAATCATCTGTGGGGGGGTGTTGAGGAGGAGGGACCATGGTAAAGTCAACATCACCAGTTCCCAACAGCTATGATAAAGGCTTGGGGTGGTGCGGAGGTGGGATTGGAAGAATTTCTCACCATTATGGATATAGCCGAAACACAGACTAAAAGAGAATGATTGGCATTCTGAGAATGGGCAGAGAAGGAAGAGAGGAAGGAAGACCTTCATTTGCGCTCAGATGAGCCACCATTAGTGTAGTGGGCATTATTTGGACATTGCATTTGTGAGTCTGGTTTTATCAACCCATGCCCAGGACACACAAAAGTGCAGTAACCCCAAGGAAACCCCTGACATTGTGGACTCTCTCTTGAACCATGAGTCAAAATAAACCCTTTCCTCATGAAACTCCTTGGAAGCTTCTGATTATGCCATTTTGCCATAGCAACAGACAACCAACGATTTTACGTTCACGAGATGCTTACCGCACAATCAGTAATGTTAATGAGAGTAAACTGTGTGTTACCAGTTCCACAGTGAATCTAAGAATGGGGCTTATAGGGCCTTTTAAAGATTCATTCAATTGCCAGTGGCCTTGGGAAGGTATAGAAGTATTTATGCTTCTTTAAGTTTTATAATGTTTATTAACTTGTTATTTAAAATGTCATACATGAATGACATATATATTGCATTCTGACTAGTATCATGATCCCAAACCTCTCTAATGCTCCTCCTACCTGTATTAACCTCTTTCATCGATACAATTTCCCTTTGAACATTCATGTCTCCCCCTCTGCTTTTGAGATTCACTGAGTTTATCTGGGGCATCTGTGTGGCTATGGGTTTGGAATCACCCACCCGAGCTTGGTGAGCTACTGAATGGGTTCACGAGTAAAGACGATGTCTTACTCCCTCGGAATGTATCAGTGGCCTATACTTCAGTAAGAAGAAGAAGGCCTCCATGCCCCCTTCCAGTCCATGACTGACTATCAATGGGCCCAAGCTTCCATAAGTCAAGTGCAGATAGCCACAGCTATAATGAGGTCATGACGGCATTGGCTCAGCTATACCACGTCAGCATTTCCCTACCTTCTGCTTTTTTACATTCTTTCAATTTCTCCCGTGATGATCCCTGAAAGTGTTAGTAAATATTTTCTTAGTAATTATCGCTCACCTCTCACTTACTCTCGGGACCCTGAGCAGCCATAGATCTCTGCCCTCATTGTCGCTCTCTGAGTAAGGCAGATTGTAGGGTACAGGGTTCTCGGCTGGGTAGGATCACTGATGACTTTTATCTCCCAGCGTGTACACAGAACCTTCCTGCACATTGAAAGAAGTTAGGGGGCAGGGAGGGAGCATCTAGCTCAGTTATAGCTTGAGGTCTTCATACACTACAACCAAGGCGTGGGATGTTTGCAGCAACAGGACATTACAGTTAGCTCTGGTGGGAAGTCAAGAAAAGGGGCACAAGTCTGTGTTGTTCGGGGGTTCTTGGGCTTCCATGACCAACCCTAAGGGCATATCTCACATCCGGAACTGGGAATTTTGTTTAGTAAATGGAACAGAATCATCCAGACACACAGATGGTATCTCCCATCTAACTCTCTCTGGTGGTATGAACCCTCCATAAATGTGGGTGGCACCATCTACCAGGTAGGGGAGCCTCAGCTGAACTGAGAAAGAGTGACGCGATAGAATATGATCCAGTGCTGGGGCACATGCATCTTCTCCACTGCCAGGACCCCATCATCAGACTGCAGGCCCTCAGCAAGGGAAAGTGAACTCACCCCAGTGAATCTGCATGTAGCCTGGGGGCCTTTATTTCTGTCCCCTCTTATTCCAAATGCTCTAATTTCTTAGACTTAGCAAATTAAATTTTAAAAGCTACATCACTAGTGTTTTATCCCCCAACCTTTTGTCCATCCCTCGCGTCTACTGAAACAATCCCACTCTTCCCAATCTCCTAACGTACCCATGAACAGGGAAACCCAGCCCCAGTATGAACTTCACAAAGAGCCCCAAATTACTGGGTTCAACTTTATGTAAGCCAAGGCTAGACCAAAACTAATACGGCTTCCTTCCATCAACCTCAGTCCCCTGTGCTGCTTCATGTAAAAGAGTCCACTGACCGACCGGAGGGCCAGCCTTAGCTCTTTTGAAAAACGATTACTTCTTTTACATTTTCTTTTAACCAGAAGCTTCTCACTCAGAAAACACAAATGCCCAACAAATATCACTTTAATATTTTTTTTACTTTCAGCAGACTAATGTCAACACATGTTATTAATTTTTGCTAAAAAGCCATCTCAGTGGGGAGTCTGGAAGTGCGGCCAGCTACATGCTAATGAGCTGGTGGATTTTCGCCAGCACACATATCGCAATGGAACCAGATAGACCATTAAACTCCCTCTTCCACACTCTTATTTGGAATATGGAAAGACTGTCCCCATCACCCAGTACACACCCTGGCTTCAATAAGCCCCCTGTTTGATCCCTATCCGTGTCCTTCAAAGGATATCAGGACCCTTATTAACCATGATCACACCTGGCAAGAACTGAGCACCCTACCAGCTGAAACACCAGTGTCGTTCATTCAACTTTCATGAAACAACAAAATATTAACAGCACAGGTACCAAGCTACAGATGGACTAGCATAGTCTCAGGGCCAAAGCTTCTGCATCTAGGAGGAGTTAGTAGCAGCTGGTAGTCTCTGAAGGAAGGAGGTTTGGTTTCTTATAAGGGTATGGTCCCTGGTAAGTTAATCATGCTCCAGTGGGTGGCGATGCACTCCTGAGAATCTATACATACATAAGTTGGGCTTGGTGGGGATATAAGAAAGGAGACAAAAGGTTGTGAGTGGTGGGAAGGTGGGAGGTAGATCTGGGAAGAGTTTAGGGGGAGTGTTGGGGAATGAATATGCTCAGAATACATTTTATGCGTACATGAATTTCCCAAAGAATTGATAAAAGTGTCAATTGATAGGTGGTATGTAGAGAGATGATATATGAAGATGTGATAGATAGATGGTAGATGATGATGGTGAAGATAGATAGATGATGGTAAATGACAGGTAGGTAGATAGATAACTAGATAGATGGATGGATATCAATATAGACAGATGATAGATTATAGATAAATATTAGATTGATGAATGGATGTTTGATAGACAGATCTAGAGATGACAGAGAGATACTCTTTTTTGCAGACTTTAGACATTTTCCTACAATGCAGACTTTCTGCAGACACTGTTAGGAGTCGAAGTGTGATGATACAGTGTGTGGACACTCCATACTCCTGGGAATATTCCAGAATGATCATTCTGTCTTTGCATGAATATTTCAGCGGACTTCCAAAAATCTGTCGGCAAAGGACAATTGTCATTTCCCCATTACTAGGCTCACTCGAGCCCTTCTTATACGCAGAGAATCCCAGACAATGCTGGCCTGTGCCTTTTCGAGAATGCTGGAGATGTGGAAAAAGATCCAGAAGAGAATAAGCAGAATTGCTGCTGCAGCTACACATTTTCACTCTGCCTTAACATCTGTCTCACATCCCTAGAACACCCACCCAGTGTCTAACCTAAACTTGTAAACTTGTAGCCTAACCTCAGAAACCTCAGATATTGTAAAAAGTGGAAGAAGCCATGAATGAAGGTGTACGGAGTGGATGAAGTCATGAAGGAGTATGTTTTGCTGATATAGGTGCCATAATGTCAAAGACCAAGGCCTTGGACCCATGGGAAGAGCAAACCATCCCTCTGGTCCAAGTACGTCTATTTGTCCACACTTGAGCGGTGTGTGCAGAAGCTATCAACTGCAGCTTCCTTCTGGATAACTGCACCCTGTGACTGCTGCCCTGCAGAGACCTTCGATTGAGACTGGCTAACCCCTCCCTCTTGTACACATAAATATGCTGACGTTCTCCCTGGCGCCACTCCATCAGAGTACACATAGCCCACTTGATCATATTCATGTCTGTCTGTCTCTCCTTTGTCCATTCCTTTAGTATCCCAGTTAGATTAATCCCTGAAGCCATGCAGGACACAAGAAGACATGAACTGCGCCTTATTGATCCTTTCATCCAACGGCAGCAGGCTGAGCATTTCCCAAAGTATATACAGAACATTATCTGCAACACACCTCATCCATAAAGTACATCTTAACAGGCTTAGTGAGATTGAATCACACCCAGATTCTTACCACGATACTTTAAAAGTAGAAATCAGCAACTAAGAGAACTCCAGAAAACACACAAATACCTGGAGATGGCACAAGGAACCCAAGAAAAACTTTGAAAGGAAAGACGGAAAAGACATTGAAACAAATATTGATGTACGATATGTGAAATATGGGGTGCAGCCAAAAGAGTTCTAAAAGCAGGGCTTATGGCAACAAAGATCCACATCAAAAAGGACAATTTGAAAGAAACAACACCATAGCTCAAGAAACAAGAGAAAGAAAAATAAACCAGTGGTAAAAGGAAGGAAGTAATAAAGATCAGAGCAAAATCAAATGAAATGCAGATTAGAAAAATAATGGAAAACATGCTAAAATAAAGACTTGATTTGTGAAAGGATAAAATGTTGAAAAATATTTCTCTGGATTAGCCACAAAAACAGAAATAAGACAAATAACATGTGCTGTTGGTTATTAATAAAATCAGAAATGAACAAAGAGCTGCCAGAATGAAAACACATCTGTGTGCAGGGGAGGAGAAGTCTGTGGACAACTGTATGTTAATTATTAGGGTAACCTGAACATAAAACAAATCCCCAAATCCCTAGCCTAATAAACTAAATCTTGCAGAAATAAAAAATGGGAGGAAATTAATGATGAGGACAGAGTCTGGAGCATCCTGTTAAAGAAAAGCCCATAGTCTGGTGGATTCACTGTCAATTCTAAAAAATAAAATTAAAAGCGAATTTATATTAATTCTCCAATTCTTCTAAAAATTTGAAGGAAGAATGTTTTCAGAATCATCCTTAGGAAGTCATCATTCACCTAACACCAAAGACACAAGACGATACCGCAAGAGAAAACATTATAGGCCAACATCCCTAATGAACATGTGTGCAAACATGCATCAGCAGTTCCTTGCAAACGGAACTAGAATGCACAGGAGAGGAAGTGTTCCTCCAGGTGAAGCATGCTGATTTCAGGAAGGCAAGGACAGTTCAGCGTGTGTACACGTACTGACAACCATACAACACATTCATAGGTGGTGGCTCAATGGATACAGACATATTAATCACGACGAAACCTATTGACAGAATGATGGCTTGAGGGTTTCCAATGCATTAAATAGAAGGCACCATGTTCACAGAATGAAGAATACAACCTGAATCTCCACTCACTCAGATGGCTTTATTGAGATTTAGCAACGCTTTATGATAAAACATCTCGAAAAATTAGATTCCATAGTGAATAAATGGCAACAACAACAAAAAAAAAACACATGTGCCAATTGCAGTGAACTGACTCTCAACACTTAATAATTGGGAGTCTATCTTCTGAGGGTAAGAGAAAGAATGTCACATTAACAGTTTTCACTTGGCACAGTGCTCTGAGTCAGAGCCAGATCAATTCAGCAAGAAAAGATACAAAATTCATCCAAATTAGAATAACAGAAAAAAAACACTAAATTACTTCGCCTCTAACATCTTGTCTTTGACAGATGTTACACATAAAGAAAATCCTAAGATCATACATATAGAAATCCTTAAAGACTGAACCAAAAATCTGTCGCAAACAGTAAATGAATTCCATGATGTTCAGGAAACAAACTCCATCGTGCTTCTATGCGCCAGCAATGGCATTTCCAAAACAAAGCCAAGAAAATGAACTGACAATAAATATTAAAGTATAAGAAAAAGCTTAACAAAGTAGGAGAAAGAGACACACCCTGGTGATTATAAAACAATGCACCAATGAGAAAAAACAAAGAAGGTACAAAGAAGTGGGGAGGGGCGTACCTGAAAGATTATGATGTTCACCCTCTATAATGTGAATCAACAGATTCATTGCAAACCCTATAAAAATTACAACTGGATTTTCTTGCAGGAATAGAAAAAATAGTCATAAAATTTACACAAACCACAAAGGAATCCAAATAGGCAAATAATTTGTATGTTAAAAAGACAAACATGAAAATACCATGCTGTCCAACTGCCATAGAGCTGAACCACCATGGTTTGGTCAAAATAAAAGACACAGTTCAATAAGCAACATACACCTGAAAAATTAGCTTAAATGTTTAAATGATTATCCAACATAGGCACAAGAAATAGGCAATGGGCAAGAGCCATCTGTTCAGTAAGCTGTATCGTAAAACCTGGATCCTCACGTACAGGAGGATGAAATTGTTTGCTTAAATTAATTCGTTTGTAGATAAATCAGAATAGATTTAAGAACTTAAATAATGTAGCTTGTAGTAGAAGATAAAGTAAGAAACCTCCAACACTTCAGCCTGTACAGTAGTTTTTAAGAATGAGCAAAAGCCAAGACAACAAGAGTAAAAATATACTCACAAAACAACACCAAACTATAAAGTTTCTGCACAGACAAGAAAACTGTCAAGAGAATGAAGCCAAAATCCATAAGATGGGAGAAAATGTTGTCAAAACATCTATCTAACATAGGGTTAACGTGAAAAAGAATAGAAAGAATTTTTTTTAAGCGAAGAGCTAGACAGGTCATCAGAATGAAGCCACTTTTGTTTTAATGACTTGAATATACATTTATCAAGAGAAGTCATACGAACGGCCAGCAGTTATATGAAAAATTGATAAATGACATTGATCACTGGGGAAATAAAATCAGAAGCTCAAGGAGCCATCACCTTATATTTATTAGAAGGCTTGCTGTCAAAGTGACAAAAGATACCTGTGGCAAGGACGTGAAGGAACGAGAAACCACACACTGCTATGGGATGTAAGCCTACGCATCCATTATGGAAGGTAGGATGGAAGCTCCTCCAAAGCCAATAGTAGAATGGATGTAATCCAGCCATCTCACCACTAAGCACAGATCGAGAAGATATTAAACAAGTAGCTTCAAGAGATATCTGTAACCCTGTGGCAGCATTGATTCATTATGTGAAATCAGCCTGAGGCCATGAGACCATTCATGGACTCTGACAGGTAGGCACAGTGGACACTATTTAACTCTTGTCAAGGAGGTAGATCTGTAGGTGGAAGTTTCTGCCCCACCCAGTCCAGAAGCCATTCAGTCTGAAAGAACACACAGTGGCTTATATTAATTACAAACTGCTTGGTTTATTAGCTCAAGATTATAATTAACTACATCTTACAATTTAAATTAACCCATAATTCTTGTCTATGTTTACCCACGTGACTTGGTACCTCTTCTCAGTGAGGCATTCTCATCTTCCTTCCTCTGTGCCTGGCTTGGGACTACGTCTCTGCCTTCCCTCTTCCCAGAATTCTCTTAGTCTTGTTGTCCTGCCTATGCTTCCTGCCTGGCTAGTTGTCAATCGCATTTGATTAAACCAACACAAGTGACAAATCTTTACAGTGTGCAGAAGCATTATCCCGCAGCACTTTCCCATTTTTTTCATTTGGAAACAAGAGCCTGAATCTAATCTCCTTTGTTTATCTCTTTTCCAGACCACTATCCATAACAACTTGTAACCAACACACTAAACAAGACAAACATCTATAATCCATTTTTGGAGAATGTGGGCATAGTTTTCTAGACTACATCCTGCTGATTGGGAGTGCTGGTGATCTTATGGGGACTCAAAGAAAAATCATTTCTTGGTTGGTAGCCTTGAAACTGTTCTGGATGTAGAACTCAGAGGAAACTGCAACAGAGGTCCTCTGAAATGCTGGATCATCTGGGCCATCAGCTCCTATCAGAGATTTTTTTCAGGGGTCTTCCTTGATCAAACCTTATTTTCTTAACCAACAATGAATCCACAGCCTCTTATTTCCTGTGAAAACAAAAGTAAAACCTCTTCTCCAAAATAACTTATCTTTTGACTTAAATTTTAAAGTCAAGGCATTTTCAAAATACATAGATTGGATTAATCCAGCAGCATTTATAATCAAATGTGTTTTAGCAGCTGCTGCTCCTTCCTCAGCAGCCAAACATTCAAAGACAACACAATAATATATAGTATTCAGACTCTCTGTGCATTTTCCATCTTTATGTGGTGCTTTTTCTTACTCTATTTTTTTATTTTTTAATATTTGATTTTTTGAGATGCAGTATTCTCTGTGTATCTGGCTGTCCTGGAACTCACTCTGTGTATCAGGCTGGCCTCAAACTCACAGAGATATGTCTGTCTCTGCCTCCTGAGTGCTGGCATTAAAAGCGTGCGCCACCACACCAGCTACTCTATTTCTTTTTCAAAAGACTATCCCCATCCTTTTTCCTTCTCTCTCCCAAACCTATGTATATTTTTAAACACACTGCAAACATATTAGAGGTTTCTTTTCCTTCATCTGAATCTGTCTTTACTGTATATCTCTCTTTTCCTGAGCACTTGAGTCTTAAATCTGCTAAACAGCATGGCTAGGGTTAAAACTGCAGATTTGGTGGCTGACTCCACTCCCATCCTTAGCTTTCTGAGAGTCTAACTTCATGGTGGAGTTACTGGTGGGAGCCATGTTTATTGCCACAACTCTGTGGAGTTTCAAGGTCCCTGCCACCATCAAGAAGCATGCCACTGACTGCTCATAAATACTATGAGCCTCTTTAAAAAACTGTGAGGTTTTTACTGCTAAAGCTGAGTCAGAAAGCCTCTCTTAAAGGCGCCACACCTCTGTTTGCCTCTAGAAAACAGAGGCTACTGGAGAAAAGACGGTTGCCAAGAAGCTGTGCTTGACTCTGTTCTTGTCTGTCTAGAATCCTTTTTTAAAGCTTTCTCAGGCTTTATGTGGAAATGCTTGTCCCATGTTGGGTGCCAAATATAGCACAATTAATAAAAACCCAGAGACAAAAATTGGGGTTCAACCTGAAGGTTACAAAAGCAAAACAGCCAACCACTGGACTGGCTCTTACTCCTACCTCAGTCTGAAATGGCTATCCTGCCTCCAGGAATATCAGAATGAAACTGTGTCTGAGAGCTGTCTCCTCCCATCTTATATTCCTCTCTAAAACTGGGATTAAAGGTGTGCACCACTACTGCCTCGCAAACTAGTGTTTAGGATAAAAGGTGTGTGTCACCACTACCTGGGCTGTAAGACTGACCAGTTGGGTTGTTTTACTCTCTGATCTTTAGACAGACTTTACTTAGTAATATGATGTGGGGGACAACATGCTCAGAGATGCAAGCCAGCCACAGAAAGAATGAGACCATACTTGGTAGCAAAACTCTTGAGTTCATGGAAGACAGAGAATAGGGTGGCAATTCTTAAGGACTGAGGGGGAAGATAATCAGAAAAGGTAAGATTTCATTAAATAAGACCATATTTCATTATGAAATATGTTCAAAAAATCTATTGTGCCAACTTGTACAGTATGATGATTTTTGTCAATAACATGTAGTCTTTGAAACTACTGACAGAATTGCATTCTCATGACAAAGAAGTATAGCACACACACACACACATATATATGCACACACATATGTATTAATTTACCTAGATATTTCACAATGTAAACATCATGCATTACATGCAATTTGTATATGTAATTTGTATTTATTAATTTAAAACACATACAGTGATAGATTTTTATTTATTTTGGACTACTTACTTCCAGTAACTTAGTAGACCAAAAAGCAATTCATTGTCTCAGTAAACCTCTCCAAGATGCATAAGCCAGGCTTTTAGCTTTATAGCTTTATCTGAAGTGGTGACTCCACTCCAATCCGGGAACCATAAAGAAATTGGTTTTTCTGTGAGAGCCACTTAACGTTGTCTCTCGCTTCCTGACTATTCTTTTTTGAAGCAAAGGAGAGAGCTATAACTTGGTCATACACAAATCTTATTAAATACTGCCAAGGTTCCCTGGTGTCAACAGGAAGTTACAATGCTGATTTTTAAGATAAATAAGAAAAGCAACTCTGCCTGTGGCTTTAGCTCACTTAGTCGACAAGTAGAAACTTGCTGACATCTATCACTCATATGAGGAAGTGCAGAGAGCCCAGTCAGAAGGCGGAGCACACTGTGATTTTTCCATTTGTGCTGGTCTCGGGGAATGGGGAGAATGGTGTGCAGAGAGTAAAAGGGAAGGGCAGGTCATGCAAAGCAGCCAACAGTGCCTTGACTTTGGCTGTGGTTTGGCCTCCACCAGGAGCACCTGTGCCTCTGTGATCCTCGCCCTGTTCCACCGCAGCTTCACACTGCACAATGTCTGTACATTTTCACTCTTCTGGACTAGAATGTGGGGTTCATGGAGACCTTGTCTGGCAAGTCCTCAAATATTTAGAAGACCTTGACCAAGGGCTGGTGCCACATAGAAAATTTTGTTATCGCTTTCTTGTGTTTAACATATACACTAAGGGACAGGGAAGAAGTAGAGGAAGGGAAGAAATTAACCCATGGAACTTCTAGGAGGTCCCACCTTAAACTAACAGCTTCCATAAGTCAACAGAAATGATCATTACCTAGAATAAGTGATCAAGAACAGATGTAGAGAAACTACTTCCCCTCGAGTCCATACCTCACCCAGGCATCCTAGCCTTGATGATTTATTCAGAAAAATGGGTCTGTAACACTAAGTACCAAAAAGAAATCAAGTCCTAAGCACTGGAGAAAGAGCATCCACTTTGAGTCACAATAACTGAGTCTCGAATCAGATTTTACCATAGGACTCACCTATTCATGTATCATCTGCTGTCACTCTGGCCAAAACATGTGGAGTCACACTGTTGAGCTGTGTGGATGCCAAGACACAGAAGGAACCAGGGGCAAGGTCCACTCTCATCATGTTTGCTTTTAACCATTCTTATTTATTTATCCCTCTGTGCATATGTTTGTATATGTATATGTGTGCATGTATGTGTGTATGTATATATGCATATGTATGTGTTTGTGTGCATATGTATGTGTATGCATTTGTGTGTGCATGTATATGTGCATTCATATGCGTGTATGCACACATCTGCATATGAGTGCATATGCTTGCATGTGTGTATGTATGTATGCACATGCATATATGTGTATTGTGCATATGTGTGTATTGTGCATATGTATTTGTGTGCATGCATGTGTCTGTACATGTGTCTGTGCATGTGTGTATGCATGCATGCATATGTATATGTGTGTGTGCATGTGTATGTACATACATGTATTCAGGTACATGTATGGTTACTGCATCTCAACTTTAGAAAACAACACTCCATGGCCAGTATCATGGAAACATGTGTTTAATAAGAAAAGTAGGTAGAAAAGAAATTTCCATCCCAATAATTTCAATTTAAACATTAGAATCCTGATCCAATGCTGTCATCACAGAAACAAGTGAACCTGAAAACAGAAATGTGTTGCTCTAAGCTTTCCAACATTCCACAAGGACAGCCAGTCTCTCCAGAACAACTCTACCAGAAAATGTATTTAGCATTACGTGGAGGCTTGCCACTAGGTCTCGTGTTTAAAAACACCTATCAGAAGAGTCACTCATGTATAGACAGGTTGTCAATTATTCTGAAAACAGTGCTGGGAGCATTCCTGGCTGGCTGTAAAGATGCCCAGATGATCTATGAACATCTTTGTCAGTCCGCAGAACTGAAGATGTCCACTCTATACATGTCAGCTGACAGATAGAACAACACTCGGTGATGCCACTCCTGACTCCAGCCATTCATATCTCAATTCATATCATTCATATCTCAAATGAACTTCCTGGATAGTTCTGTTGAAAGAAAAGCCAGGCGTAGTGGTGCAAGCCTATAATCGCAGCTCTTTGGAGGCAGAGGCAGGCAGATCTGGGAGTTCGAGACCAGCTTGGACTACATTATGAGTTCCAGGCCAGCCAGGCTTATGTAGAGAATCCCTGTCTCAAAGCACTTAAAAAAGAAAAGAAAAAGAAAAAGAAAAAAAATAGACTGTAAATAATTCAACTCATTGCATTTGCCTTGGTCTTCAAGAGAAATATTCTACTAGTATCTATTTAATTCATTAGTGGAGTTGACTAAAATAAGTTAACTATGATTTTATAAAAAATAATTGCATGGAATCCCTTGCAGACATCACCAACTTGCAAAGCCTTAAGCAGACACAGGGTGGGGAGCACTGTGGGTGGGCAGGCTTTATTGAACCATGTCAGAGGCAGCCCAAGTCAGAATGTCTGTCTTTACCATGGTGCAAAGCGTGGGGATCTAAGGAGCAAATATCAGATTCTGACTTGGATATTTTCCTAGTTAGTGTGTGCAGGACAGTGCTTTCTGGCTCTGCAGGCAACAGCAGGACTCCTCAAGGCCCAGGCAGCTCTTCCACCATGTGGAAAACAAGGGATATTTTCTGGGTTCCTGCTGCCTCAAGGTGATATGGAGTGGGCTAAGTATGTTAGGTTTTAATATCTCCCCTTTTTTAAAAAATCTATAATGGGTTTATCAGGATGTGATCTCATCTTAAATCAAAAAGCTTCTGTACTGAAAGTAAAAATCTTTTCAAGTCATTATTACCTCTGTTAGTTCTCTAAGAATAAAATGCCAAAGACTGGTTTCACTTCCCAGCAGCTGCCCCCCCAACAGCATTAGGAAGTTGCACATTGCTATTAGTGGAGAAATACACTATGTATATATTAGTAAATCTGCTCTTGAGTGAGTTTTTTATCTAAAGACTACTTTGGGGAAAACACCCTGTTTCCTTTACACCTATGCCTAAAGCTTGGCAATTAACAGTCTCGCCTTAATCCACATGAGCACAGAAGCTTACTTACACCATTTAATCAGTTGAAACTCATTTGTTATTCTTGGTGCTTTTAGAAACAACCTAGAGGGAGGTTAAATGGCACCCATTTCAAAATCCTAAGTGGCTAAATTAAAGCAAACTCTGGTGGAGGAAGATGTTCTTTGGATCTGGTACGCATGGCCAAGCGCCCTCCTCCACCCCCTCCCAACATAGTTCAGAGGACTCCATTGCTTCTGGATCAGAGTGAATAAGAAACTAAGTCACGAAGATGAATCATGAGCGAGGAGCTGCACACCAGGCCAGCGCAGAGTGCCAACAGCACTACATAACATCCTTGTCCTTGAAAGAACATGGTGTCTGGGCATGGTTTCTTCCCCATGCGGGAGAGGAGCATCCTCTGACTCCTTAGTCACAGGTCTCTGTGGAGGAAAGGATCAAGGAGCAGGACTGGGGTGGTAACCCACAGCAGGGACTCCAAGGCAGGAGCAGTCGAGCTGGGATTCCTTTCAATTGCAGATCTGGGTCTCACCTACAAACTTGGTATAAATGTATCTCATGTGTGCACTCTGTTTTCTACCTTGTTCATTTCCATACGACTCTGTATGAATATTGGAATTCATATGCAAAGTAAATATATGCAAATCAAAAATGCACAAGTGATGCATGCTTATATAAGAATTAAGAATGCACATACGAAGTTAACTAATATGGTATAGATTAAAATAATGGGTATACTTCTGTGTATACATTATATGTATATATGCAAAAAGAGAAAGAGAGAGGAAGGGAGAGAGAGAGAAAGAAAAATATATTAGGGTTTTCCTTGGAATGACACTGACTTGTACATTACATACCAACATTAAACACTTAGCATATCAAATGTAATTTCATAATAAACTTCAACGTTCAAATTGTAAAAGAATTCCAGCTCAATTTAGTTTTAACGCATGGAATCATTTCAAAGAGGGATGGCAATACTGCATCCTTGCTGTGCTGTGTGTCTCACTGACAGGAAAACGCAATACAAGATCACCTCTCGCTTTATTTCTGACATGCTCATGGGCCATAGACATATACAAATCAAATCTCGTTTCAAATTTTGCTATTAAAGCATGGTGGTGTAATTTGGGGATCTTAGCTATTAAATACACCAACTTTGTTCTTATTATAAGTGCTGTACAAAACATAGTATGTGCTCCTCACAATGTCTGGGTTTTCCTTTTGTGCAGATAACGCTGGTTCCCAAAGAGGACAGAGCTCAGCCTGGGGCTGGTTTGTGGTGTCCTGTGATTGGTCTTAAAGGCTCTACGACTGATGTGCCAGGCTCTGAGACTGGTCTGTAAGACTCTGAGATCTGTGCGTGAGGTTTTGTGGTCAGTCTGAGCTCTGTGTCAAGTGTCTCCTTGAGTTGGGGTTCGCCCTCATGTTTCCTTCGAGGACCGTCTTGTTCAGAGAATCACATCACAGATTCAAGAGAGGTTTAGAACAAGAAGGGATCCCTGAAGGGGCTGCCTTCCTTCAGAACCTCTTGGTCCTGACAAGCATGACACAGATGCCAGAACTTTACCTGGTAAGCCACAGCTTCGTGGTGATACACAGATTAATGGAGATGGGTTAATTTAAGATATGAGTTCATTAGCCAAAAATACACTTAAGCTATTGGCCAAACAGTATTGCAAATAATATGGTTTTTGTGTGATTATTTCAGGGCTGAGCAGCCAGGAACAAAACAAGTGGCCTCCTACAACACTACTTTTGCAGAGAAGGATGGGTGCTTTAATTTTCAAAAGTTTAAGTTTCTGCTCGTTAGTGCTAATCTAGAATGGAATTCTAGAGGTATGCTGGCCATTGCTTGCAATGAACATGATAAACCTCATACAAAGGCTTCTCACTGACTCTGCCTTCTTTCTCCCAGCATTCAGTTTAGTTTTCCCTTCCTAGCTTTGTTCTTTTCTGCTCTGCTATAGGATCAAAGCAGTTTTTTAATTAACCATTAACCAATGGTATTCACAACATACAGAAGGGAATCCCACATCAGGGTAAGGACATCCTCCATATCTTCATGGATCGTGAGAGCATTAGTGATCTTCTCCTGGTGGGAGGGGGGTCTGTGGTAGTATTCATGGAAGAGCCTTGGAACCAAATCCCCAGAGAAATCAGTCCGCTTCACAAATGAGAACATGCAGGACTTTTGCGGGTTGGAAGGGATGAAGGACACAGGGGGAAAACAAAAACAGAATAAAGGACATACGTTTGTTTATTTCACGCCAGGTTTGATGTTGTTTCCTTTGCTTGCCTGTTTTCCACAATGTTTTATTTTAAAAATAGAGAAGCAGAAAGAAAATGAAGACTTTATGTTTGAGGCCCAAGCACAAATGGTTTGCATTTATTTGAATGTGTATATTCTTTCATTTCCTCCTGGAACTGTTTAAAATAAGCAATGGATGCAAAGGTTTGCTGCTGTCATGAAACCTGCCATGCTCCTCCAAAGATAAGCGTTCACACAGACTCCTGCCACTTTCAGCTAACAGACAGTGATAACTAAAAGAACACTATGCCATCCTAGAATATGGAGATTGTGTATCAACGTCTTCAGTATTAAATAGATGTCTCACTGCTGGAGAGAGGGCTCAGGGTTTCAGTTCCCACCACCCAAGTGGCAGCTTGCTATCTCCTGTAATTCCAGTTCTGGGAGATTTGGTGCCCTCTTCTGGCCTCTGTGAGCACTACACACATGTGAGCACACATATGTGCAATTTATTCTAAACGGAAATGTCTTTTTAACCCTTAGATTTTTGTCTTTCTTAAGCTTCCAGTTTTAGCTAAAATTAAGTGGTAGTCATATGTTGAGTTCAGGCACACCTGTGAGATTTAGGGTGTGGGGGTACAGACTTTCCTAGTGTTTATTGTTCAGTCCTAGCAAGAGGTGACATTTGTGTGGACCCATCCTCTAAGATTCAGGAAGAATTGTTTCTTCTTGGTGCCATTTAAATTCTTTCTCAATTTCCTATAGTATCTTTGAACTAAAGTTAAGTCCAGGGTCAAGGCCCACACACTACTGGCCATCACCAGATGCAGATCACAGTTAGTTACTGTGAATCAATTTTTAAGGAGACTATTTATTTATTTATTATTAATTTGTATCAGGATGTGCGTGGTGGTGCCTGGCATATTTAGATCTACAGAGAACAGAGGATTTATTCTTTGGCCCTCTACACAAAATATCCATCAAGTGGTCTAGATTTCTAATTAGATACAAGCTAAAAGCATGGAGTGAGCATCTGTCAAGAGGAATGTAGTCCTCACCTTTGTACCAGTCCAGAGACCAAGCAGGGCTCCACACTATCCTGTCTGAATGCCACTGATTTAGATTAGATTTCACAAACATAAGCCATATAAACAAAGGGGTACACTGTAGTGATAAGAAAGACTGCCTGTGGGCACAGAGAAAAATAAGAGTTGGTGATAAAAATACAAGGAAATAAGTAATCATATTTAATAAAATGATAGTTAGCAATTACTATGTGTAGGATGGTAAGTTACACAAATTAACTTCTCTAATTTTCAGAATAATCCTACAAGATTAAGACTATTACCATCTTCATTTTATAAGTGAAAAAACTGGAGTTTGGAGAAGAGCCTCGGGTAAAAGCAAGTTGGAAAGTAACATTGGTGTATCAGTGGTTTTAAAGGCTAAGGACTAGGGGTGAAACCAACTCAACCCTCTGGGCTGGATTAAAAGTGGCCACAGCAAATGTGGTCTTCAGTATTTGTTCTTTTGTGGTACCTAGGGAAGGCTTGTATTGCAAGACCCTAGGGGAATAAAAACAGGAGATGGGAGAAAAAAAGGAGATGGTTGTTAATCTCGTTCTTGTTCTATTTATGTGTTGTAACTGAGTATCAATCTTTAACTTCTAAAAGGCTTTGTTTCACTATTTTTTCACTTATATTCAAATCAGTAGGCAAAGACCACAGGAACCAGTACATCCTCGTCTTCAAGGATATAACTCCAGTGTTACGTAAATCAAATAGCCAAACCTAGCCACATATTAGGCAGAAGCCATCCTTCACATGAATATCTACAGATGCAAGTAAAGCCTGAAGACTCCATTAAAAGAAATAAGGATGAAACAGTTAAAAATAATCATTTCAAATTCCTTCCTCTTCAAGCTAGTATCATTTATATACATAGCTTAGATCTTCTTACCAAAAAAAAGGAGAAAAAAGAAAAATTATGATTGACAAGTCTAGAAAGGAAATGTTTCCAAGGATCCAACACATTGGCTGTTGAACAAGTTCAATGTTGTAGTACAAGCGGCGAGGTTGCTTCCCTGGCACCCCACTGCTTGTACTACAACAGAGTGGCACCCAACGTGCTAATGAACTCCACGTAATACTTGAGAGGGCTTAAAAAGGAGAGAGAGCATTTAAGACAGCTTTTTGCTGTTTGTGGGTTGCGTGCCGCAAAGAAATTGTCCTGACTCAGCAGCAGGAAAAAACTGGCTGTTTTAAAATGCCGGCTTTCTGGGCTGTGCCGCCATTGCGATCTCTCTCTGGCTTCTGCGGGAGACAGAGCTTTTGAATGGAGCATTTGGAGTAAAGTGCTACGGCTTGCTTGATGGCAATGTGGACTGCTGTGTGCCTGGAACTGTGTGTGGCTCAGGGGCACCAAATAGCTCTGAGGCAGGAGCTGCTCAGCTCCACCATGCTGAACTGTGCTGGTCTCAGCCAGGAACTACCGTAATTACCTTAATAACGGTGCAGTTAAGGTTTCAACTGGGCAGGACACAGGCGGTACCGTAATACCTGTACATGCTGCAACTTCAGTTTTTAAAAAGTGCTTAACATTTTAAGAAATGCTCCTGGATAGTAAAAAAAAATTACAGATTCACAATGGAACAGATTCAGACACTGTTGGATGAATGAACGTAGGCTTGGGAGAGAGAAGAAAAAGAATATAAAGAATAAAGTTAATGTCTTAAAAAAATGGGTAAAGTCTTTAAAGAGACAGAGTACAGATAGTTAAGAGATTAAAAGAAATAAAGAAAAATAAGCCACATAAAAATGGAAAATTCACAGAGAGTCTGGATTATGTACATTGTGTTTTCTTTTAAATTTTTGACTGTGAAGGAGCTAAGTACAGAGAGACATTTCATTACATGGGCTGCCAAACTAAACCAGAATGGATATAAGGGTATTACGATTTCAAAATTTGGGTCTAAGGATATGATGCTTTGGAAAGGGTCTTCTTTTGTTTTCACAGAGGATGTGACCCTGTGGATTGCATCTATCCCGGTATGGTATGATAGACCACATACTCCTGAAAGGTTGCTGTGAATACCCTCAAAAAATTACTTCACTCAACTGCCAACTGAGATAAACCTGGCACACAGGTTACCCCATGAAAGATATGATTAACAGCGCCCCCATTCAGCAGGAAGCAGTTTGGAGAGAAATAACTGTGCCCATGTTCCCAAATATTGTTTATAAATGTTCTTTTACATTTAAAGGGGGATATGATATAGATATGAATAATTTGCATTGGTGTGGATTTTAAGGTCAATTTTGTTATATGTATATGTATTTCTGATCTTGATTAAGGTATTGTGGTTGTGTAGTTCATTTAAAATGTAATGTATATTAGGAAATACAGGTTGTTAATGGATAATCATTGATAATAGTAAAGCTTGTAGTCATGTGAGTTAGATTTTCTAGATATATAGAGATATATTTCAATTAGATAGGCATTCTTCATATCTTTCAAAGACTACAGAATATGGCATTTAATGTTTTAATAAATTAGGGCTTTTCATGACAATGAGACACATCTGCTCCTGGCAGCACTAAGCTACTTCAAGAGGAAGATGGGCATTGAAGAGGCTCCTTATGGAGTTTGATAGCCATTTGGGCAAGAAACTGTTCTTGCCTGGACTGTTGCATAAACTGGACACAGAGAACCAGCAGAAAGAGGACTGCTGAACTTGCCTAAAGGTGAGATGGTCTTTTGGGGTTCCTGATTCATGAGAGTCTGTGAGACATTCTGCAGGACACATCAGATAGTGACTGAAGTGTCTTTGAAATTTCCTGCTTCGTGGAAATGTCTGCTGGATACTATGGTCCTGAAGGCCGAAGATGAATGCCCTAATGGTACAAAAGAACTTTGGGTGACTGTCCAGGCAGCGTGATGTCTTTGTCATTTCTAGAGTTTTGGATTTCTTGTTTACTTAGGTAATATTATATCCTTCTGGAGTCTTTGATAGAGTTGAAGAATGGATAGTTATAGCTTTCCTTAGTTATGATAAAAGATAAAATAGATATAAATATTGTAACTGTAATTCTTGCTTACTAACTGTTTTGCTAAGTTTTCCGTAGTTATGATAAAAGATAAAGTAGATATAAATATTGTAACTGTAATTTTTACTTGATAACTGTTTTGTTATGTAATTTTACTATATTAATGTTAAAGCCTTTCTTTTTTGTTTAAACAGAAAAGGGGGAAATGATGTGGGAGTGATTTCTTATTAATAAAGAAACTGCCTAGGCCCATTTAATAGGCCAACCCTTAGGTAGGTGGACTAAACAGAACAGAATGCTGGGAGAAAGAAGCTGAGTCAGGGAGTCGCCATGATTCTCCCATTCCAGGCAGATGCAGGTTAAGATCTTTCCTGGTAAGCCAGCTCATGGGCTACACAGATTATTAGAAATGGGTTAGATTAATATGTAAGAGCTAGCCAATAAGAGGCTGGAACTAATGGGCCAAGCAGTGTTTAAAAGAATACAGTTTCCGTGTAATTATTTCGGAGCATAAGCTAGAGCTAGCTGGCGGCCGGGAGCTGGGGTGGCAGGGAAGCGGCCCGCAGCTCCTTACAACAGTTCAACCTCTGTGTCAGCCTGAAGGGAGCTTCCTTGATGGCTCATACCCTCACCTGCATCCAGCACCTGGCCATCTACATACCAGTGGGAGGTGGGGGTAGCTTCATGCTTGTGTTAGTTACTTTTCTAGTCAAGAAGCAACTCAGGAAGGTGGGGTTGATTTTTACAGCAGTCCACTAAAGCAGGGATGGAATGGCAACACCTTTGTTAGTAGGTCAGGAAACAGTGGAAGTGGGCTGAGCTACAAAATATCCAGGCCTGCCCCATGACCAACTTCTTTCAACAAGGCTCCATCTCCAAAAATTTCTACAATCTGCCCAAAGAGCACTAATTGGAGGATGTTATGTCTAGCACATACAGGATCCCCTGTCAGCATTTGGGAGAAATGCTTAGTCACCCCAGGTGTTAACATTTCCGGAGTTTCACAGTTGCTCATGCACCGTCAACATTTGGGCAAAATGCCTTGTCACCCAGGGCTTTATGCCCTACATATCCATGCATGAGCAGCAGCATGGCCACGTAATCTATCCTCATGCTTGGCATGGCTACTTAGGCCCTTATATGCGTGTGCTGAGCCACCTTCAAAAATGGACATCCGCCCCATTCTTTCTTTTAAGCCATGTTTCTTCCCCACAGGCCTGCCCTTCCCCTACTTTTCCCTTTTCCCATTCTTCACTAATGTTGACAGGCTGAACATAAAGGGGTAGAAAAATGCACTCTATGTAAATGGTATTTTTTTTTTAAGAAGCCAACAAACTTGTATCACACAAAACAAATTTCCAGTCGAGGATTCCCTGGAAGCACAGAAAGGGCAAATGTTTAGATATAAGGACTCTTAAGACAATTTCTGAAGCACATTCTTTTGCCTGTGAGGTCCCTGGCCAGCAAGTGGCCCAGATCCTGTACCAGAAGATCCCTCCTTCCAGAGGGGTGAGTGAGTGCCCAACCAGTGCTGGCCTGACAACCCGGAAAGGGGAGCTCAGGCAACCCCCATTCCCCTAAATTTTCTGGCCATTCAGTGGGGACTTCCCCCTGGCTGCTGCCTTACTCTTCTTATCCCATCCCAGCTTGCCCCACAAGCACCCCTTTCTTTATGCAGGGTCATAGGATCCCCCAACTCAGCCTGCTTTGGGGCTGAGGGTCTGGGGACAAAGTGGTGAGGGCAACTGCTGCAGGACTTTCTTTGTCCCACTGAGCCTGCAACCCTGAAGCACATTCTTTTGCCTGTGAGGTCTCTGGCCAGTAAGTGGCCTAGATCCTGTACCAGAAGATCCGTCTTTTGGGAGGGGGGCATTTGAAGGAAGAGATGGGCAGATGCCAATACAAGAATTCCTGCAACAATCTGAAAAATAACATGATAACACCAGAATCCAGAGAACATACAACAGGAAGACTTGTACACCCTAATCCAGAAGACGTAGAAGAAATAGACTTTAAACACAACATTATGAAAGTGATAGAATCCCTTAAACAGGAAGTGAAAAACTCCCTTAAAGAAATGGATGAGAAGAATAACAAAAAGTTTGAAGAAATGAATAAATCCCTTAATCCCTAGGAAACCAAGAAAAAGCAATCAAACGAGTAATGGTAACAGTTCAAGACTTGAAAACTGAAATGTAGGTAATGAGGAAAACACAAACTGAGGGAAGGCTGGAAATATGGCAAATCTGGATAAACAAACAGGGACTACAGAGACAAGTATAACCAACAGAATACAGGAGATAGAAGAAAGAATCTCAGACACTGAAGATACTATAGAGAAAATAGACTCATTGATCAAAGAAAACAGAAAATCCAACAAATTCTTAACACAAAACATCCAGGAAATCTGGGACACCATGAAAAGACCACACCTAAGAATAATGGGGGTAGAAGAAGAAGAAGAATTCAGCTCAAAGGCCCAGAAAATATATTCAACAAAATTATAGAAGAAACTTTCCCAACCTAAAGAAGGATATTCTTATGAAGGTACAAGGAGCATACAGAACACCGAATAGACAGGATTAAAAAAAAAACATACCCTCACCATATAATAATCAAAACACAAAACATACAGAATAAAGAAAGAATATTAAGAGCAGCAAAGAAAAAAGGTCAAGTAACATATAAAGGTAAACAGATCAGAATTACACCTGACTTCTCTATGGAAACCATGAAAGCCAGAAGGTCTTAGATAGATGTGCTGCAGAAACTAAGAGACCATGGATGCAAGCCCAGACTACTATATCCAGCCAAGCTTTCTTTCACAATCAGTGGAGAAAACAAGGTATTCCAGGATAATAACAAATTTAAACAATACGTAGCCACAAACCCAGCCTTACAGAAAGTAATAGAAGGAAAATCACAACCCAAAGAACCCAACAACACCCACAATAACTTAGACATCTAACAACCCTCCACAAGTACAAGCCAAAGAAGGGAAACACACAAACTCTACCACCAAAAATAAATAAATAAATAAACAAATAAATAACCAGAGTTAACAACCACTGGTCATTAATATCACTTAATATCAATGGTCTCAATTCACCTATAAAAAGGCACAAATTAAGACAATGGATGTGAAAGCAGGATCCAACATTCTGCTGCTTACAAGAAACACACCTCAAATGCAAAGACAGACACTACCTCAGAGTAAAGGGTTGGAAAAAGCTTTTTCAATCAAATGGACCTAAGAAACAAGCGTGTGTGGCTATATTAATAGCTAACAAAATTGACTTCACACTAAAATCAATCAGAAGAGATAGAGATGGACACTATATACTCATAACAGGAACAATTTATCAGGATTAAGTCTCAGTCCTGAATATTTATGCCCTTAATATAAAAGCACCCACATATGTAAAAGAAACATTACTTGAACTCAAAGCACCCATCAAACCCCACACACTAATAGTAGGAGACTTCAACATTCCTCTCTCACAAATAGACAGGTCAAACAGACAGAAACCTAACAGAGAAATAAGAGAACTAATGGAGGTAATGAATCAAATGGACTTAACAGACAACTATAGAACATTCCACCCAAAAAGAAAGAATATACCTTCTTCTCAGCATCTCATGTAACCTTCTAGAAAATTGATCACATACTCGGTAACAAAGCAAACTTCCACAGATACAAAAAAATTTTAGTAACCACCTGTGTCTTATCAGATCACCATGGAATAAAGTTAAAATTTAACAAAAATTCTACCCACAGAGAGCCTACAAACTCATAGAAATTGAACAGTCAACTACTGAACCACCATTGGTCAGGGAAGAAATAAAGAAAGAAATTAAAGTCTTCCTTGAATTCAAGGAAAATAAAGACATAAAATACACAAACCAATGGGACACTATGAAAGCAGTGCTAAGAGGAAAGTTCATAGCACTAAGTACCCACATTAAAAAAATGGAGAAAGCTCACATTAGAGACTTAACAGCACAGCTGAAAGCTCTAGAAAATAAAAAGAAGCAGACTCATCCAGGAGGAGTAGAAGACTGGAAATAATCAAACTGAGGGCTGAAATCAACAAAATAGAAACACAGAAAACAATCCAAAGAATGAATGAAACAAAGAGCTGGTTCTTTGAGAAAATCAACAAGATTCACAAGCCCATATCCAAACTAATCAAAAGGCGGAGATACAACATGCAAATTAACAAGATCAGAAATGAAAAGGGGGGACATAACAACAGACACTGAGGAAATTCAGAGAATCATTAGGTCTTACTAAAAAGGCCTATATGCCACAAAGTTGGAAAATATAAAAGAAGTGGACTTGTTTTTAGATAAATACAATATACCAAAATTAAATCAAGACCAGGTGAACAATTTAAATAGACCTATAAGTGGTGAGGAAATAGAAGCTGTCATAAAAAAAAAAAACTCCCAACCAAAAAAAAAAAAGCGCAGGGCCAGATGGTTTTAATGCAGAATTTTACCAGAAATTCCAAGAAGAGCTGATACCTATACTCCTTAAGGTGTTTCACATAATAGAAATAGAAGAATCATTGGCAAACTCTTTTTATGAAACTACAGCTACCCTGAGACCAAAACCACACAAAGACTCAACCAAGATAGAAAATTACAGACTAATCTCGCTCATGAACATCGATGCAAAAATTCTCAATAAAATACTGGCAAACCCAATCCAAGAACACATCAAAAAATAATCCATTACAAACAAGTAAGCTTCTTCCCAGAGATGCAAGGCTGGTTCAACATACAAAAATTGATCAATGTAGTCCATCATATAAATAAACTGAAAGAAAAAAAAACATATGGTTGTTTCATTAGATGCTGAAAAAGGATTTGACAAAATTCAACACCCTTTATGATAAAGGTCTTGGAGAGGTAAGGGATACAAGGATCATAACTAAACATAATAAAAGCAATATAGAGCAAACCAACAGCTAATATCAAATTAAATGGAGAGAAACTCAAAGCCATTCCACTAAAATCAGGAACAAGACAAGGCTGTCCACTCTCACCATATCTCTTCAACATAGTCCTTGAAGTTCTAGCAGTAGCAATAAGACAACATAAGGAGATCAAGGGGATTTGAATCAGAAAGGAAGAAGTCAAACTTTCGTTATTTGCAGATAGTATGATTATGTACGTCAGTGACCCCAAAAACTCTTCCAAAGAACTCCTACAACTGAGTAGCCCTTCTATACACAAAGGATAGAGAAGCAGAGAAGGAAATCAGAGAAACATCACCTTTCACAATAGCCACAAATAGCATAAAGTATCTTGGGGTTACACTAACCAAGAACTTTAAGGCTTTGAAGAAAGAAATTGAAGAGGACATCAGAAAATGGAAGGATCTCCCATGCTCTTGGATGGATAGGATCAACATAATAAAAATGGCAGTTCTACCAAAGGCAATCTATAAATTCAACACAATCCCTATCAAAATTCTTCACAGACCTTGAGAGCAAAATAATCAACTTTATATGGAAAAAAACCAGTATAGCCAAAACAATCCTATACAATAAAAGAATTTCGGGAGGCATTAACATCCCTGACTTCAAATTCTATTACAGAGCTACAGAAATAAAAACAGCTTGGTATTGGCATAAAAACAGAGATGTTGACCAATGGAATCGAATCAAAGACCCTGACTTTAACCCACAAACCTATGAACACCTGATTTTCAACAAGGGAGCTAAAAGTATACAATGGAAGAAAGAAAGCATCTTCAACAAATGGTGCTGGCATAACTGGATGTCAACATGTAGAAGAATGAAAATAGATCCATATCTATCACCATGCACAAAACTCAAGTCCAAATGGAATAAAGACCCCAATATCAGTCCAAACACACTGAACCTGATAGAAGAGAAAGTAGGAAGTACTCTACAACACATGGGCACAGGAGACCACTTCGTACATATAACCCCAGCAGCACAGATATTAAGGGCATCATTGAATAAATGGGACCTCCTGAGACTGAGAAGCTTCTGTAAAGCAAAGGACACTGTCACTAAGACAAAACCCACTGACTGGGAGAAGATCTTCGCCAACCCCGCAACTGACAAAGGTCTGATCTCCAAAATATATAAAGAACTCAAGAAACTAGACTGTAAAAGGCTAATCAACACAATTATAAAATAAATGGGGCACTGAGCTGAACAAAGAATTCTCAACAGAAGAAGTTCAAATGGCCAAAAGACACTTAAGGTCATGCTCAACTTCCTTAGCGATCAGGGAAATGCAAATCAAGACAACTTTAAGATACCATCTTACACCTGTCAGAATGGCGAAAATAAAAAACACCAATGATAGCCTTTGCTGGAGAGGTTGTGGAGAAAGGGGTACACTCATCCATTGCTGGTGGGAATGCAAACTTGTGCAACCACTTTGGAAAGCAGTGTGGCGGTTTCTCAGGAAATTCGGGATCAACCTACTCCTGGACCCAGCAATACCACTCTTGGGAATATACCCAAGAGATGCCCTATCATACAACAAAAATATATGCTCAACTATGTTCATAGCAGCATTGTTTGTAATAGCCAGAACCTGGAAACAACCTAGATGCCCTTCAATCAAAGAATGGATGAAGAAAGTATGGAATATATACATATTAGAGTACTACTCAGCAGTAAAAAACAATTTGAATTTTGCACTCAAATGGACGGAAATAGAAGACACTATCCTGAGTGAGGTAAGCCAGACCCAAAAAGAGGAACATGGGATGTACTCACTCATAATTGGTTTCTAGCCATAAATAAAGGACATTGAGCCTATAATTCGTGATCCTAGAGAAGCTAAATAAGAAGGTGAACCCACAGAAAAACATAGTCATCCTCCTGGATATTAACCTTCATCGGGCGAAGAAAGGAGACAGAGACAGAGTCCCACATTGGAATACCGGACTACAACCCCAAGGTCCAAATCAGGAGCAGAAGGAGAGAGAGCATGAGCAACGAACTCAGGACCGCGAGGGGTGCACCCACACACTGAGACAATGGGGATGTTCTATTAGGAACTCACTAAGGCCAGCTGGCCTGGGTCTGAAAAAGCATGGGATAAAACTGGACTCGTTGAACATAGCAGTCAATGAGGACTGCTGAGAAGTCAAGAACAATGGCAATGGGTTTTTGATCCTACTGCACCTACTGGCTTTGTGGGAGCCTAGGCTGTTTGGATGTTCACCTTACTAGACCTGGAAGGAGGTGGGAGGTCCTTGAACTCCCCACAGGGCAGGGAACCCTGACTGCTCTTCGGGCTGATGAGAGAGGGGGAGTTGATTGGGGGAGGGGAGGGAAATGGGAGGCGGTGGCGGGGAGGAGACAGAAATCTTTAATAAATAAATAAATAAATTAATTAATTAATTGAAAAAAATTAAAAAAATAAAATCTCAAAAAGAAAGTAAAGGTCTAAAAATATGAGAGCTGAACAAAAGCCAAAGAATGTTCTGCTTCCAACACTTGCTGTAACTCCTTAAAAAGAAAACCTTGTAACGATGTAATTAACTGTAAAGGGGTTGATCTAGACTGCTGACAGCCTTCTGGAGTACTAACTTTGAAAACAACTTCAAGGAATCATGTTGATTTGATTAACACTAACCTGACAGTAGATGTAAGAATTACAGAGAGAGAGAGAGAGAGAGAGAGAGAGAGAGAGAGAGAGAGAGAGAGAGAAAGAGAGAGAGAGAGAAAAATAAAATTAAAAAAAAATTCCAACAGACAAGTTTTCTTTTGATTTGTCTCAAAGATTGATCTAAAAAAAAAGACAAAAAGGCATCCTACTGAATGGGAGAATATCTTCACCAATTCCACATCAGACAAAGGTCTGATCTCCAAAATATATAAAGAACTCAAGAAGCTGGAAATGAAAATTCTAATTAACCCAATTAAAAAATGGGGTACTGAACTGAAAAGAGAATTCTCAGAAGATGAAGTTCAAATGGCCAAAAGACACTTAAGGTCATGTTCAACCTCCTTAGTGATCAGGGAAATACAAATCAAAACAACTTTGAGATACCATCTTACATCTGTCAGAATGGCTAAAATCAAAAACACCAATGATAGCCTATGCTGAAGAGGATGTGGAGTAACAGGAGCACTCATCCATTGCTGGTGGGAATGCAAACATGTGCAACCACTTTGGAAATCAGTGTGGCAGTTTCTCAGGAAATTGAGAATCAACCTACCCCAGGATCCAACAATTCCACTCTTGGGAATATACCCAAGAGATGCCCAATCATACTACAAAAGCATTTGTTCAGCTATGTTCATTGCAACATTATTTGTAATTACCAGATCCTGGAAACAACCTAGATGCCTCTCCATGGAAGAATGAATAAAGAAAGTGTGGACTATATACACATTAGAGTACTACTCAGCAGTAAAAAATGATGACATTTTGAATTTTGCATTCAAATGGATGGAAATAGAAAATACTATCCTGATTGAGATAACCCAGACCCAAAAATATGAATATGGTATTTACTCACTCATTAGTGGACTCTAGCCATAAACAAAGGACATTAAGCCTATAGTTTACAAGCCTAGAGAAGCCAAACAACAAGGTGAAGCCAAAGAAAATCATATATAGATCCTCCTGGAAAGTAAAAGCAAACAAGATTGCCAGGCAAAAGTTGGGAGCATGTGGGTGGGGGTGGGGTTGGGGGAGGGGAAAGGGGGAGAGAGAAGGGAGAAAGGAAAGACTGGAGAGAGCTTGAGGGAGTGGGAGGGTAGAGATGGAGGAAGGACAGATATAGGAGCAGGGAAGAAGATATCTACATTAAGGAGCCATTTTAGAGTTGGCAAGAGACTTGGCTCTAGAGGGGATCCCAGGTGTTCACGGGGATGTCCCCAGCTAGGTCCTTGGGCAGCAGAGTAGAAGGTGCCTGAACTGGCCTTACCCCACTACCACGCTGATGATTATCTTGAATATCACCATAGAACCACCATAGAATCCGGCAACTGATGGAGATAGAGACAGAGACCTTCATCAGAGCAACGGACTGAGCTCCCAAGATCTAGTTGAAGAGCAGAAGGAGGGAGAAGACGAGCAAGGAAGTCTGGACTGCGAGAGGTTGGTCCACCCACTGAAACAGTATGCCTGTTCTAATGGGAGTTCACCAAATCCAGCTGGACCGGGACTGAAGGAGCGTGTGATCAAACCGAACTCTCTGAATGTGGCTAACAATGGGGGCTGACTGAGAAGCCATTGATAAAGGCACTGGGACCTGTTTCTATTGCATGGACTGGCTTTTTGGAACCCTAGTCTATTTGGATGCAAAGCTTCCTAGGCCTGGATGTAGAGGGGGAGGGCCTTGGACTTCCCACAGGGCAGGTTTCCCTGTCCTCTCTTAAGGAGAGAGAGGGAGGGAGGAGAGTGAGTGGGGAGCTGGAGGGAATGGGAGGAGGGGAGGAAGTGTAAATTTTTGAATGGAAAAATAAGTAAATAAATGAAAAGAAATTTCTAATCAAAATCTATCCCTAGAGGGAAATACAGTCATTACAGGTGACCAAAGGGTCAGTTCAGGAAGATGTGACCATTGGAAACATTTGTGTATGCATACAGCATCAATCCACATAAACACAGTGAGCAAATATTTCAGGCTCAAAATGCAAATCTGCCAATAAAGTAATGAATGTGGGATATGTCAACCGTCCCACTTTTCAGAGATGGATGTAATGTTCAGACAGAGAGTTAGAGACCCCTGGGATCTTAGACAGGGAAGGAGTGCCCATCCTTCAGCAGAGCCTTCTCCTGGAGGACAGAGAGCTCTCAGGATAGGTCCCATACTAGATCACAAATGAGACTCAAGGAATGGCTGAAGTTGTGCCTAACACCTTTTCCAAACATAACCCACTGGAACCATGATTCTGTGAGAGCGATCAAAATGGAAAATTCACAAGGAGGTAGAAAATAAACAATACACTGTTGGAGGACCTTTGGGTCCAAGTTGAAATCAGGTGAAGTTTGAAAATATGACTTGTCAAGATTTATCTTGTAACACAAGCAAGCGAGAAGTGGGAAGTTCAGAGCAAGGCCTGGTTGTGCAGACAGTGAAGAAAGGTTTCACACCACTAAATAGGCTACCTCAGGGGAATCAGAAAATAAAAACCAATGGGGCTCCAAATCATCATAAAAAAGAAAATAGTAAAAGACCAAGGACAAGTAGGTCAGATAGAAGACAACGAGTAAAACAGCAAAGTTCTTGACATGAAAAGGGTCAGCAAACAAGTGGCCAGAATGCCCCTACTTAGCTGTGGTCTTAACTATTACCCAGAGGGCCATGTGTTAAGGCTTGTTTCCTAGGATGGTGAAGGTAGAGGTGAGAGAGTCCCTGAGAGAAAGGCCTCATGGGAAATCTTCTGGTGCTGGGGTAGATGGTTGAACCCAAGCCCACCTGACGCATCCACCTCCCCTGATGTTACATAGACCCAAAGTCAAGCTGCCCCAGATCATAGACAAAAACCTTGGCAATTTATCAACGGGTTCTCTTGGGTATCAGTCATAGCGTGTGACTCTGAGCCATACAGTAAAGTAAAAAGAGGACAGACTCACAGTGAGAGACAAAACACACAACGGTCTCAGCTATGTGTCACAGGTGCCTGCAAAGAGAAATGTCATAAAATACAAAAAGAAAAAAAATGCATGCATTCCTGAAACCACAGAACCTTTCCACACCAAAACCAGAGGAGACAGAAAATCTGGACAGACCAAAACTAGACAAAGGCCCCACAAAAACATACAGTTCTAGGCCAATATTCCTGGTAAACTTTTATCCTTCGTAAAAATCCTCAATAAAATGCTAATAAACCAGATTCAACGTCACCTTAGAAAAATCATATACCACAAGCAAAGAAAACATACATAGTGCAGAAAGGGTGCGATTTTTTTTTTCAAATTTTTTTTTTTGAGAAAAAGAAAAGAAAAAAAAGTTTCCGCCTCCTCCCGACCTCCCATTTCCCTCCCCCTCGTCCCACCCTTCTCCCCCCCCCCACTCCTCTCCCCCTCCCTCTCCAGTCCAAAGAGCAGTCAGGGTTCCCTGCCCTGTGGAAAGTCCAAGGCCCTCCCCCCTCTGTCCATGTCTAGGAAGGTGAACATCCAAGGTGGCTAGGCTCCCACAAAGCCCGAACTTGAAGTAGGATCAAAACCCTGGGCCATTGTCCTTGGCTTCTCATCAGCCCCCATTGTTCGCCATGTTCAAAGAGTCTGGTTTTATCCCATGCTTCTTCCGTCACAGTCCAGCTGGCCTTGGTGAGCTCCCAATAGATCAGTCACACTGTCTCAGTGGTTGGGTGCACCCCTCGTGGTCCTGACTTCCTTGCTCATGTTCTCCCTCCTTCTGCTCCTCATTGGGAACTTGGGAGCTCAGTCCGGTGCTCCAGTGTGGGTCTCTGTGACTATCTCCATCCATCACCAGCTGAAGGTTCTATGGTGATATGCAAGATATTCGTCAGCATTACTGTAGGATAGGGTCATTTCAGGTTCCCTATCCTCAGCTGCCCAAGGAACTAACTGGGGACCTCGCCTTGGGCTCCTGGGAGCCACTCTAGGTTCAAGTCTCTTGCCAACCCTAAGGTGGCTCCCTTAACTAAGAATTGAGCTTCTGTGCTCCCCTATCCAACCTTCCTTTATCCCAATCATTCTGTTTCCCCAAGTTTCCCTCATCCTCCCCTTCTCACTTTTCTCTCCCCATCCCCCGATACTCCCATCCCGCCCCACCCCCAAGGTCCCAAATTTTCTCCCCTCAATTTTGTCTACTTCCCGTATCCAAGAGGATAATTATATGTTTTTCTTTGGGTTCACCTTCTTATTTAGCTTCTTTAGGTTCACCACTATATACTCCGTGACCGTTATTTATGGCTAGAAACCAATTATGAGTGAGTACATCCCATGTTCCTCTCTTTGGGTCTGGGATACCTCACTCAGGATAGTGTTTTCTATTTCCATCCATTTGCATGCAAAATTCGAGAAGTCATTGTTTTTTACCGCAGCATAGTACTCTAATGTGTATATATTCCACACTTTCTTCATCCATTCTTCCATTGAAGGGCATCTAGGTTGTTTCCAGGTTCTGGCTATTACAAATAATACTGCTATGAACATAGTTGAACAAATGCTTTTGTCATGTGATAGGGCATCTCTTGGGTATATTCCCAATAGTGGTATTGCTGGGTCCAGGGGTAGGTTGATCCCGAATTTCCTGAGAAACCGAAACACTGATTTCCAAAGTGGTTGCACGAGATTGCATTCCCACCAGCAATGGATGAGGGTACCCCTTCCATCACAGCCTCTCCAGCAAAGGCTATCATTGGTGTTTTTGATTTTAGCCATTCTGACAGGTGTAAGATGATATCTCAAAGTTGATTTGATTTGCATCTCCCTAATCGCTAAGGAGGTTGAGCATGACCTTAAGTGTCTTTTGGCCATTTGAACTTCTTCTGTTGAGAATCCTCTGTCCAAATTTTAACCCACAAACCTATGATCACCTCATTTTCGATAAAGGAGCTAAAAGTATACAATGGAGGAAAGAAAGCATCTTCAACAAATGGTGCTGGCACAACTGGATATCAACCTGTAGAAGAATGAAAATAGACCCATATCTATCACCTTGCACAAAACTCAAGTCCAAATGGATCAAGGACCTCAATATTAGTCCGAGCACACTGAACCTGATAGAAGAGAAAGTGGGAAGCACCCTACAACAAATGGGCACAGGAGATCGCTTTCTAAGCATAACCCCAGCAGCACAGACATTAAGGGCAACATTGAATAAATGGGACCTACTAAAACTGAGAAGCTTCTGTAAAGCAAAGGACACTGTCACTAAGACAAAAAGGCAACCCACTGACTGGGAGAAGATCTTCACCAACCCCGCAACAGACAAAGGTCTGATCTCCAAAATTTATAGAGAACTCAAGAAACTAGACTTCAAAATGCTAATTAACCCAATTAAAAAATGGGGCACTGAACTGAACAAGGGTGCGATTTTTAAGAACACCAATATTAATGAAAGTTTGCATCATCTTAGAGAAATAAGTTAAACAGAAAAATAAATGCCAAAGAACCTCCTGACGCGCGAATCTAAGACATTGGCCATCACATAAACAAAGAGCAGATGAGGTGACTAAGATGGGAGACATGGGCACAGGGCACCAAATTGTGTCAAATTAGATGGGCAAGGGGGAAGAGCTGCTGCTGCTGTAGCTAATGATGCTGTATTGGGGTCTCCTTGTCCACTAAAGGGTTGAATCCCAAGTGTGATGACCCTAAGAGTGGAGGCAAGGAAAGGAAAGGAAATCAGCCAATGAGGCTGAATGTGCAGAAATCACCATGGCATTCACATCACAGGTAGATCATGGCACTTGTGGCTTCTTGTCTTAGATGGGAGTGATTCTTTCTCAGCCATTCCATGGCAATGTTGAGAACACACTTGGGCCAAACACCTCAAATCTCTAGACTTTTTCTCTCGGCCATTCCTTTATTTCCATCTTTTCATCGCTAGTCCTTCCCTCCCTTTTTCCCTCCATCCCCCTCTCTCTCTTCCTTACTTGGTTTTGCTTGAGGATTATTTTCATCAAAATGAAATTGAATTCCATCTCCCATTTTTATTATTAAAAATATTAATAAATATTTATTATTAAAAACACAAATTGATATTTTACATTTCTAGGAAACTATTACACAATAATGGCACAGATGTGAATATTTTATAAAAATGAATGTTTATATATTGTATGATTGTCCAGAGAAGCATAAGTCAGACAGACAGACACAATCACAAATTCTACTGAGGTATAAAGTCACAGTAGCTAGAGCCGAAGGCAGAGGGACTAATGATGCTTTGTGAGCAGTAACATCATGGATCAGGTGTCAGAATCCACGCACAGGTGTGAATAAGTGATCACCAATCACATCAAAGAAGAGAGCTGAGCACACTGATGGCTATAGAGTATGCACAGGTGTCTGAAAGGGGGGGATGACTGGTGATGAGAAGGCAAAGTGGGCTGCAGGGCTTCTCTGTGAAGGGCTGATCAATACCTACTCTGTGGTCACTCCTCTCCTGCACTTCCTCAAAATCGCCATCAAATGGGAAATAGCCACTCACCACAGTGGAATGAATGGCCCTCCCTGCTTCTCAGTAAGATTTTCTTTCCAAAAGCTGGTGAGGGGCCAATTTGTTAACCCCATTTCAAAGATTCCATTTCTCCCAGGTCCACCTGGGTGATTACTAATGTGCAAATGTGCACTTTTCATTTTCAAAATTCCATGCCTGGATTTGTAGTCTACCAAAATCTATTTTAATTGTATTCAGATCTTTCCAGACAATGGATTTTGATAAATATAGAAACAATTATCTATTGATCAATACCTTTGCAACATAGATACTTGATTGCAGGGCCTGGAAAGATGGTTCAAGTGTTAAATGCACTGGCTTTTCTTCTAAATAAACATAGTTCAGTTCCTAGCACCCACATCAGGCAACCCACAGCAACCTGTAACTCCAGCTCCAGAGGGTCTAGTATCCTCTTCTGGCCTCGGCAGGCACCTGTACTCCCCTGCATATAAACACATACACATAGACACACAAACACACATACATATAGTGTTTTAATCTTTAAAAAATAATTGTAGAAGTTATTAGTTACAGAATTTCAATCAAAATGCAAGCTTTAAACCACTTGTTCCTATGTTTATGAAATACCAATCTCTTCTATGATTAGATGAGGGTGTTGAAGGAGACATCTCCTCATGTAACAGGATAGAAAACTGGTAACTTGTTTACTTCATATCCAGCCATGTCTGCTTTCAATTCCTCCTCTTAGTGAGTTCTATTCTATTAATTTCTGTAAGTGCACAAGTTGGGATAACCCTTGCATGTACTAATCTCACCAGCTTTAATTCCTACGGCATATAGAATTTTCTTAATCATAACAAAGTAATTTGCATTACACTATGTAAAGTGACTATGCAGCGTGCCACGTGCCCTTCCGTTAATTAACTCACGCACTGTTCCAACCATTCAGCTGACTTTTGTGCAGGTCATTATGTTTAACACACTTGTGCTTTATGGAAAATTACCCACCCCATCAATATGTCAAACACATTTAATGAAATTGGAAAGTTGAAGTTGATTAAACTTTCTACTTTGTATCTTGATACTCAGACTCGGAGCTTTTGTCGTGGGTGGTAATAAGCTGTAGAGAACTCAAGTTTAAATCCCCCAAGGACAGCATTCGTCATGAAGTAGTTTAGGAGATAAATATCAAGAATATTTGTTAAGGATTATATAACTTTAAAATATAGAGGACACACCAGCTTTCTGAATGCAATGCTCATTGCTTATGTCATACCTAAGTACAATGGAGCTGAGGAGATTTTGTAGGATATTTTACAAATTAAGTCTCATAATAATCAGAGCCACTATACTCAGTATCATAATCTTTCTGATGATAATCCTACAACTAGTATCTTGTTAGAAATGCAGAGAAGTTAGTGGTCTTGGCGAAAGCATTTGCCTTGTGCAACATCAGTGCTTTAAACATTGGCGTCAACTAGCACCATGACCCCAGCTCTTTACTGCTACAGCAAAGAGAAAGGGGGTCAATAATATAGAAACTAACTAATGCTAGGTTTGTGTCCAGGGAAGACACACTAAAGACAAAGGTACATGTTAATGCATTTGAGGAAACCACTTGCAATAAACTAGTAATAGATGGTACCATTCAACCAGCTAGGGCTCCTGACAGGAAAGAAAGGAGACAAGGGAGCTGAGCACCAGCATACACCCTCTCCTTCTCTCTCTGCTTCCTGACTGGGGATACAATACCACCAGCTGTTACCTGTTCCTGCCATCATGCCTTCCCCACCTTTGAACTGTGAAGTAAAAAATAAATAAATAACAAAGGACACATTCTTTCTTTTGTAGCTTTTGTCTAGTATTTTGTTACAACAAGGAGAAAAGTGACCGAGGCAAGTTAGATTTGTCTAAAGTGAAATACCAGAAAGAATACCAGTGGCTAGCTACTACTTTTTAGAAAATTTTCATAATTTCACAGAATCGGAATAAGCTTACCTGGCTTTTAATGATGACTTATCTGCTTATCTCAATGATACCCTCAATGAATCGTTACCTTTGCTATCTGGACCATGATAGTCATGGTTTCTACCGTTGATGTAAGACACCATGTGTAGAGAGCTGCGTGGAGCTGCACCTGATGGTGCTGGCTTCTGCCCTCCGCAATCCCGAAAGCGAGTGCTCTCTGTGATAATCAACTCCTAATATGGCTAAGGCCTGACTCATGCTATTATCACGCAATGATCGTCAGCTGCTTGCATATGCATAAACCTATGGGCAGTGCCCACATGGCAATCCGGGGTTGGCGGCCCATGCCTTTTTAAAGGTTGGGAGAGGTTTGCCTGGGAAGAGAGAGAAAGAGAAAGAGAAGGAGAAAGATTGCTGTGAACAAGGTCCTGAATAAACTGCTTGCAAGAAGAGCTCCAGTGTTGCATCTTCCTTGCTGGTCAAGGCGGGCGCGATAACCATGACCAAAAGCAACTTGGGCAGGAAAGGGTTTAATTCAGTTTACGTGTTGCAGTCTATCATAAAAGGAAAGTCAGAGCAAGAACCTGGAATCAGGAACGAGAGCAGAAACCATGAAAGAAAGCTGCTCACTGGCCGGCTCCTCGTGGCTTGCTCAGCTCACTTTCTTATAGCCCTAAGGACTACCTGCCCAGGGGTGGCACCACCCACAACAGGCTGGGCCCTCCCCACATCAAAGAGCAATAAAGGAAATGTCCTGCAAACTCACTATGGGCAATGGGGGCTTTTTCTCAGTGATGTTTGTCTTTCCAGATAACTCTAGCTTGTGTCAAGTTGACAAAAAGAAGCACATAAATAAACATGAACACAACCTAGAATCATATGAGGTAAGAGTTTCAGTGAGAGTTTTATATACATTGGGTTGGTCCGTAGGCATGTCTATGGGAGATTGTCTTAATTAATTGATGTGGAAAGACCCAGCCCTCTGTTGGGGAGGGCATCATTCCCTAGGTCCCAGGTCTTGAACAATTTAACAGTGGAAAAAAATGAGCTGTGCACAAGCAAGCAAGTAACCACACATGCACTTATTTCTCTCTCTACTTGACTGTAGATGGGATGTGACCAGCCACTCCAAGCATCTGTCCTTGTGACTTCTCCTAAACGGTGGACTATACCAGGGAACTGTAAGTTCTCATGACACTTTCTGCCATAAATTGTTTATGGTCAGTGTATTTTATCGCTGCAGTAGAAATGTAAATAACACACTTGGGATGCGACCTGTGTGGCTCTAAATCACAGGGCTCCTAAATGTCCAGTCTCTCAGGACACTTTATTATCTACTGACTGTTTTCTGTGTGTGAAATTCTTAGCGTGGTAAATCATAAATCATTCTGATCTTAAATACCATAAGTTAGTCTCAGACTATTGTGTGTCCCTGGGCTTCTGTTCTTAACAAAGGGAAGTAACTCAAGAGAACACCACTCAATTTCCCTAAGACTTTGAATTGATACATTTGAGGACCAGAAACAATGGTATAATCAATCCTTCATACTATGGCATGTATCATCTGGTATAGGATGACCAAGCTACTTTCTGAGAATTGTGGGAAGGAATGAAAAAATAATTAGTGGTAACAATCAGAATAATTAGTGGTAGAAGTAGTTTCATTCTTTGACATTCTTATTTAATCTCATTTACTCTCTTGCTCAACAAATGTCCATTGGATGACTATACATTTGTTGTTCAATATGCTGTGTACTCATTGGGAATCAGTCAGGATCATCACCAATTCCATGAAACTCATAAGCTAAGTGGAGGAAAGATTAATCAAAAATATGCAGCGTCCCTACATCATGAAGAGTGAAAAGGGAGACTTTAGTGTGATGGGCAGGACTTGAAAAAGAGTGAGGAGTTTCCTCCAAGAAGGAAAAGTTGAGTCAGGCCCTGCAGGTGATAGATGAACAACCATGCAAAGCACAGGAAGGATAAAGGAGCATTAGGACAGAGCAGATATCCAAGAAGAACATAGTGGTTGGAGCATTAGGGCTGAGCAGAGTGGTTGGAACACTAGGGAGGAAAATACAGTCCTGACCAAATGAGGACTGAGTTTTCCTCCTGAGATGGTGAGCACAGAGCAAAGAACACACACACACACGGTTGGGGGAGAAAGACAGCAACAAGATCAGGGACCAACAGAAGGGCCACAAGGAAGAATGTGTGAACCCTGAGACTTCACACCATATTCCTGTTTAACTCACCTAAAAGCATAAGAATTCAATGGACCAGATTGAACCAGCAATCGAGGCCAGATCAGGCCAAGACAGTGAACCCCACAGGAGCAGGAACATATCCAGACTAGGGACATTTGCAGAAACAGGACTGAGCCAGTGACCTAGGCCAGAGCAGGCCTGAGACAGTGAATCCACAGGATCAGGTACAGGGGAGCAACCTCTGAGGGAGTGGGCCAGAGCCAGAGACCTCTGCAGGTCCAGGCATGAGTCTGGAATCTCCGAGGAACCAGGCCTGAGCCAGAACCTGTGGGTCTGGGTACACCTGAGAGGACCTCCAAGGGAGTATATCAGAGTCAAAGACCTTTGCAGGACCAACCCCAAGCCAGGGACCTCCACAGAAGCGGATCCAGACCAAGGACATTTACAGAAACAGGACTAAGCCAGCAACCTAGAACAGAGTAGGCCTGAGACAGCAAACTCCACAGGAGCAGAACAAACCCTGGGAGCACTGAGCAACCACCAGGAACACAAAGTGACCAATGGGATGTCTGGAACCATGGCACTGACTGCACCATGAGGAGCAACCATTTGAGCCTTGGATTCACTGGCACCTTGAAGATTGATCACCAGAGTCACAGACAGCTGCAACTATACCAATCAGAGGGAAATATGGGTAGACAAGGTAAGAACACACACAACACCTCAAAGACCAACACACCAGTAAAAACTAGTGGCCCTACAACAGCAAGACTTTAACAACCAAATATAGGTGAAGCAGAAGAAAATGACCTAAAAAGCAACTTTAGGAGAATTCTTGAAGCCCTTAAAGAGGAAATGAAAAATTCCCTCAAAGAAATGGAGGAAAAGACAAACAAAAATTGGAAGACATCAACAAATCCCTTAAGGAAAACCAAGAAAAATAATCAAGCATATGAAAGAAACTATTCAAGACTTGAATAGAGACAATAATGAAACACAAGCTGAGGGAATTATAGAAACAGAAATCATGAGAAAACAATCAGGAACCACAAATGCAAGCATAAACAGCAGAATACATGAGATGGAAGAGATAATCTAGAGCAGTCAATATAAGAAATAGATTCATCAGTTATAAAAACATTAAATTTAACAAAAGCTTAATGCAAAATATCCAGGAAATATGGGACGCCATAAAAAGACCAAACCTAAGAATAATAGGTATAGAAGAAGGAGAAGTTCAACTCAAAAAGCACAGAAAATATATTTAACAAAATCATAGAAGAAAACTATCTCAACCTAAGGAAAGATATGCCTATGAAGATACAAGAAGTTTACAGAACACAAAATAGACTAGATCCAAAAGAGTACCTTCATCACATAATAATCTAAACATTAAATATACAGAATAAATAAAGAATATTAAGAGCTGCAAAGGAAAAAGGCTAAGAAATGTATAAAGGCAGACCTATCAGGATTACACCTGACTTCTCAGTGAAGACAATGAAAACCAGATGGGCATAGTCAAACATTATGTAGACATTAAGAGACCATGGATGCCAGCCCAGACTACTATACCCAGAAAAACTTTCAATCACCATAGAAGGACAAAACAAGATATTCCGTGACAAAACCAGATTTAAATAATACCTAGTCACAAACCCAGCCCTACAGAAAATACTAGAAGAAAAACTTCAACCCAAGGAAGTTGGCTACATCAACAAAAACACAGACAATTGATGATCTCACAGCAGCAAATCCCAAAGAAGGGGAAAACACACAAAATAACATCATCAACAACAAAAACTAAATTAACAGGAGATAGCAATCACTGGTCATTAATATCCCTTAATACAAATGGACACAACTCACCTATAAAAAGACACAGATTAACAGATTGGATACAAAACCAGAATCCATCCTTCTGCTGCATACAAGAAACACACCTCAGCCTCAAAGACAGACTTGTATGACAAAAACTTTAAATCTTTGAAAAAAGAAATTGAAGAAGACACCAGAAAGTGGAAAGATCTCCCATGCTCTTGGGTAGGTAGAACTAACAGAGTAAAAATGACAATCTTACCAAAAACAATCTACAGATTCAATGCAATGCCCATCAAAATCCCAGCAAAACTCTTCACAGACCTCAAAAGAATGGTACTCAAATTCATATGGAAAAGCAAAAAACCCAGTATAGCCAAAACAATCCTTTACAATAAAAGAACTTCTGGAGGCATCGCAATCCCTGACTTCAAACTCTACCACAGAGCTACAGTACTGAAAACAGCATAATATTGGCATAAAAACAGACAGGAGAACCAATGGAACTGAATCAAAGACCCGGATATAAATCCACACACCTACGAGCACCTGATTTTTGACAAAGAAGCAAAGAATATAAAATGGACAAAAAGAAAGCATATTTAACAAATGGTGATAGCATTTGGATATCAACATGTAGAAGAATGAAAATAGATCTATATCTATCACCATGCACAAAACTCAAGTCCAAATAGATCTAAAACTTCAACAAAAGCCAGCCAAACTAAACCTCATAGAAGAGAAAGTGGGAAGTAAACTTGAACATGAATGCATTGGTACAGGAGACCACTTCCTAAATATAACCCCAGTATCACAGACACTGAGAGAAAAAAATTAATAAATGGGACTTCCTAAAACTGAATAGCTTCTGTAAAACAAAGGACATGGTCAACAAGACAAAATAGCAGCCTACAAAATGGGAAAAGATCTTCACCAACCCCACATCAGACAGAGGGCTGAACTCCAAAATATACAAAGAACTCAATAATTTGGTCATCAAAAGAACAAATAATCCAATAAAAAATGGAGTACAGACCTAAACAGAGAACTCTCAACAGAGGAATCTTAAATGGCTGAAAGACACTTAAGGATCAACATCCTTAGTCATCAGAGAAATGCAAATCAAAACAACTCTGAGATTCCATCTTGCACCTGTAAGAATGTAAGAATGGCCAAGATCAGAAACACTGATGCTGGATCCATTGTGGGTAAAGGGAACACTTCTGCATTGTTTGTGAGAGTGTAGGCTGGTACAACCCTTTAGATATCAGTATGGCAACTACTCACTAAATTAGGAAACAACCTTCTTCAAGATCCAGTAATCCCACTTTTAAGTATATGTCCAAAGGATGCTCAATCGTGCCACAAAGACATGTGCTCAACTATTTTCATATCAGCATTGTTTGTCGTAGCCAGAGCCTGGAAACAATTAAAATGCCCCTTGACCAAAGAATGAAAGGAAATTGTGGTACATTTACACAATGGAGTATTACAGAGCAGAAAAAAATAATGACATCTTGAAATTTGCAGGCAAATGTAAGGAGCTAGAAAACATCATATTGACTGTGGTAACCCAGACACAGAAAGACAATTATCACATGTACTCACTCACAGGTGTTTTTAAACATAAAACAAAGAAAACCAGCCCACAAACCACAATCCCAGAGAACCTAGACAACAGTGAGTACTCTAAGGGAGACATACATAGATCTAATCTACATGGGAAATAGAAAAAGACAAGATATCCTGAGTAAATTGTGAGCATGGGGACCATGGGAGAGGGCTGAAGGGGAGGGGAGAAGCAGGGAAGGGAGCAGAGAAAATGTATAGCTCAATAAAATCAATAATAAAAAAAATTCAATGGACCTCTTTCTCATTGGGCTTTACTGGGATCCTGAGCTTCAGAGTAAAGGTTTGTAATAGTGTGCCTTTGGTGCTAACCCATGGAAAAAGCAATACCCATGTTCTTTGCTTCCAACATATGTTCAGGCATACCCGAGCCTGACCATGCTAATCTGTGTACTTTATTTCTTTCAAGGACAAAGTGAACAGATTCAAATAAATTAGCACCAATGAGTTTCTATTTATACTGTGTAATTAAAATATAGGCTAACATGCCTACTTGAGAAATACCCCATGATTAAATGTTGAATATATAGATTGATTGAAATAAATGGCTCCTAGGATTTGGGCTTGAGCAAGTAGTTGGGCTAAGGGTGCAGCAGCTGACCAGTGCGGAAGAGAGAGGTGACCTAAGAAAAGGAGTAAGGTGTCCTGGCTGAACAAATTAGACCTTTTTTAGAGTTTCATCAGGGGGTGGTGAGGAAGCCTTTGCACATGAGAATCTGGAACATCTGTTGAATTATTATATTGACTTTTAACAGAGTAATTTTCTAAGATGGCATGCAAATACCAGTCAGTAAAAATTATTAATAATGAGCCAGGCGATGGTGGCACACGCCTTTAATCCCAGCACTCGGGAGGCAGAGGCAGGCGGATCTCTGTGAGTTCGAGACCAGCCTGGTCTAGAAGAGCTAGTTCCAGGACAGGCTCCAAAGCCACAGAGAAACCCTGTCTCAAAAAAAAATATTAATAATGAGAATGATGGATAAGTTATGATAAATAAAGGTATAATAAAGCATAAATAATGGTAAAATGTCCTGGAAATAGAGAATGATGATCTTAGGATTATAATCAATAATCTAAATGACATTTGTAAGCATTCATAAAGTGGAAGGGAAATTGCTCTGTTTCTGAATTACTTGCATTATCAAAAATTTGTGTCAAACTGAGACAATGGGGATGTTCTATCGGGAACTCACCAAGGCCAGCTGGCCTGGGTCTGAAAAAGCCTGGGTTAAAACTGGTCTCGCTGAACATAGCGGACAATGAGGACTACTGAGACCTCAAGAACAATGGCAATGGGTTTTGATCCTACTGCACGTATTGGCTTTGTGGGAGCCTAGGCAGTTTGGATGCTCACCTTACTAGACCTGCATGGAGGTGGGTGGTCCCTGGACTTCCCACAGGACAGGGAACCCTGTTTGCTCTTTGGGCTGACGAGGGAGGGGAACTTGATTGGGGGAGGGGGAGGGAAAGGGGAGGTGGCGGTGGGGAAGAGACAGAAGTCTTTAATAAATAAATAAATAAAAATTAAAAAAAGGAGAAAAAAAATTGTGTCAATATTCAGATTTCAAGAGTTCAATTGGTAAGAAACTAGAAAGAACAAGCGTAAAATAACACCAGATAACTCTTCGTGTTAGAAGTATGAATGAGTTCCCTAACTCTCCCTGTGCTTCTGGTATTGAGATATTGTAAGCAGGATTTATTAATTTTATCTTATAAATTATTATAAAATGAAAAGACCCCTTCTAATTACCTAATATAAGTAGCTATGGATGGGTTCTTAATAGCCTTGCTTGGGCAATCAAAAAGAAAATGCAGAAGACAAACTGACCATCTCATGAGGGAGTTTAAATGACTCTGTGGATGGCATCATAAACCCCACTTTGTGAGACATTTGGTGTACCATCAGCTTCATCTTCACCTTGGCAGCAATGGATGTCCCTATGTCCTCTGCCTCACTTTGTCCTCATCCCCTAGGCAGACCCAGAGACTCTTGACCTTTACCTTCTATTTCTGCTTAGTTTGTCAGCTAGATTCACAGGAGAGCCATCCCCATTTCTTTTGCTTGAAATAATCCGTTCAGTTGAGATCAATAATGCAAGTATGAGCATTTGGAGGGGATATGGGAGAAACTCATTAACCTATTATTGCCACACATTCTGTGGGAATTTAAGGTGTAATGCATGTGTTCTCTCTATAGACTGGAGAAAACAACACAGAATAATATTACTAAGAGACTAAAACACTGCTTAGTTAGAAACGAGACATTTGGGTTGCTGAGTTTTGGCTCCTCATGTTTTCATCCCTTCTTCCTTGCACCAAGCTAATGAAATCCAAACACAAAGGTAACATACAAACCGAGCAGATTCTATTCATAGATTTAGGAAATACACACGTAGATGTTTAACAACAGTTAAAGAAAAAGTGGTCATGAATTTGAAGGAGACTGAGGGGATTCTTAGGAGTTAGAGGGAGCAATGGGGGGATACAACTCTTTCATAACTTCAAAAATAAAATATTATTTCTGAAAAAGCCCTACTGGCCTCATTGATTCCTACCAACTGAAAGTCAAATTTCTAATTACAGTCCCTTACAGAGCCTTTGATTCCTGGCTTTGTGTGATTTTTGGACATCGTGTGACCCACTGCCTTTCAACACTGAAGCATTGGTGTAGGAGGTCCTTCTGTTTATGTGTTGCTTTCATTGGGTTGAATAAGAAAAACTGCCTTGGCCTTTTAATAGGGTAGAGTAGACCAAACTGAATTCTGGGAAGAAGGGCAGTGTGGCAGACGCTATGGTTCTTCTGCCCGAGACGGACACTGGTTAGACTCATGCCGGTAAGCCACAGTCAAGTGGCGATACACATTAATGGAGATGGGTTAAACTAATATGTGAGAGTTAGCCAATAAGAGTCTAGAGATAATGATCCAGGCAGTGTTTAAATAAATACAGTTTCTGTGTGGTTATTTTGGGTGCAAGCTTGCCAGGTGGGATGAAAAGCAGGCCCTCCCTCCATCAACAAAGCATTGCGGGCAAAACAGAAGAGCTATTGTGAAAGAGAAAGCAAAGTAGAGACAGTGGCAGGGGAAGGGACAGTCTCATTCTCCCTTCCCAGGTCTTTCCCGGGCTCAGACAAGCACTGGTGCAGATGCGGCAACACCTTCTGTGCTGGAGCAAGAGTTAAATTTCTACTTGTCCAAAGACAAGGTGCTGTGGGAATTCCTACCACCAGTAGCCTTTAAGCTACCCGCCTACTTGGGCGTAGCCTCTTATACTACTTATGCCAATGAAAAGTGCATGTTCAGCCTCTTTTCCAGCTGCTGGATTTGGTTACTGTTTCCCATTGGAGCAGAGGATTGTGATCTATTTGTCTACCCCTAAATAAATAACCCTCTATTATATTCAGTTCTGAGCTAGTGTGGGATTTCTTTTAAGTGTCCTTCTTCAGCAAGGACCATAGACTCCTGAAGCTGCACAATGAATGACTGTTGTCCTGACACAAAGCAGGTCTGTCTACACTGATGTACCACCATGGGGGCTACTTACAGGAGATGCTACCCAGGGATCTGGAAAATGAATGTAACCAATCAGGAATGGGGTGGTGTGACATGTGCTGTGATGTGTGTGCTGTGAGTGTGTGCTGTGACTTGTGCGTATGTTTCTAGGATTGGCATGTATTTGTTGGTGTGGATTGCATTGGTAAATGTGTGGGATGGGTGGGCCCATGGCAGTCTAGTCACACTCACAATTTTTTCTAATGTGAATGATGCCAGGTTAGAGAAGACAAGGGCATGGGAGTTCTAGCTACGACATATGGAACATCACTGCCCCTTTGAATAAGTAGAAAATGCATTGATTTTGCTAGATCCTTCTAGAATATTCTGTGCTTAACCATTGAACCATAGCATATGTTCAAAGATTAGCAACCAAGAGAAATCTCAAGAATGGATAAGGCTGATTTGGGAATTCTAACTCACTTTAAGAGATTTGAAGGAAAAGAGTTTGAGCCCAAATTCATGCAATGCAACCTTAGAAAGAACTCAATAAGAATATAATTTGTCTGGCCAACCTCATCAGTGAACTTTGACTCTTCCATGACATCAAGACAGGACACTCCCCTCATAACAGCTGCCACACAGGCTCACACCACTTCACTCTGGGAAACTGGTAGGTGTCACATACTTTTGATAAAAATTCAGATAGTTCATCATTTTTCTATGACTCAGACTCAAAGTCATTGGAAAGAATGCTGGAGATAGCGTTAAAAGCACTCACTATGCAAAGGTAGTTGAAGAGATGGCTTGGCTGTTTATAAACCTTCATTTCCCATGTTGAAGAAATGCCTGCTCAAAGACAGGAAAATTAAGTCAAGCATAGCATACTGAGGATGACCTTCAAAATATTATTAGTCTGCTCTCCATGTTTTCTCTGTATTTCTAAAAGTTTTCTTTTATAATTAAAAAATACTATAAGACAAACACAGTTTACTTTCTATTGCCAGTTACATACTCCAAAAAAAACCTTCATGGGACATTCATATCACAAATGTATTCCCTAGGAAAACAAATGAACTCCCTTGAATATTTTCAGTTGTTTCTACAGAAAGGCATCATTTGAAACACAAACTTCCACTAATTGTTAAGAAATCAATCAGGTAAGCACAGCAGATCCCTGCAAAGTCGAAGCTCAACATTTTTAAGCTTTCCACATAGTAACTGCTTTCCATTTTTCAAGTGCTAATTAAGGCCCAAGGGCAAGGCATTGCTTAGCAGTTAATAACCATCAGGGTTAACTGCCAAGGACTGGCCTTTCCTCATTGCTTCATTATATCAAATCAATTTGGTTTTCATTTATTTTTGCAAAGCAGAAAAGTCTTTTAGTGAGGCCAATTTAGCACATTTCTATATGTGTGCTTGTGAAACCACTGACTATGTTTCCTTCTGTAATATTAGAAGCTCTTTAAACATCAGACACTTGCGCCTATTAAAAGTATTGGGTTGTAAAGAAAGCAGTAAATATTTGGGGACATATTTAAGAGAGAGCAAATATTCACTCATGAAACATTAGATGATAGTAGGAAATACAATGAGCATGAGGAAAAAGAAAAAAACTCAGGTCTAAAATGAGTTAACATGGAAATGAGTCACCTTGGAGTCTGTCTGATAGAACAGGTGTCTGTCCATAAGCTGGAGAGCCTGATGAGGTGGAAGCAGCAGGCAGAGTCAGTGCGTCACCCTTCAGTGGAGTCTGTCACATACAAAAACGCTGCAGACTTTTTGTTTTGGATGCATAGTTTGAGTCGTGTAAGCGAATGTGCACAGCAATTAGGAAGATTCTAAATTACATTGCTGGGCTACAGGGGCTTTGCATGCCTGTCTTCATGAGTGCCAGTGGTGCTCTCAGAAAGGGATACGGTGTGCTTCTGTGTCCCACCAGATACAGGGTGTGAGCTGGCCCAGATCCTTCAACTCATGGCGTCACACTCCATTTCTTCAGGGGATGTTTTATTTGATTGGCTCGTCTTTCACTTTATTCATTTAAAAAACTTTACATTTATGTTTATTTAATCAAAGAAGACTAGTATGTTGGTGCTTGATGGTTTTATGTTGTTGACTCTAATGACTAATAAAGAATATTTTCAGGGAGGGGCTCACAAAGCCCCACCTGTAAGTAGAGATCTTTTGGTAGTTGATGGCCATTTGGGGATGAGTGAGAGTCAGTTTCCTTTAGGGGTGTGGTCCATGCCTCCATGGATGGCCCTGCACCATGCAGATAAGAGCATTCATTGGATTCAGTGAATTATAAAAAGGCAGTAAAGGGCCGGGCGGTGGTGGCGCATGCCTTTAATCCCAGCACTTGGGAGGCAGAGGCAGGCGGATCTCTGTGAGTTCGAGGCCAGCCTGGTTTACAACAGCTAGTTCCAGGACAGAAACCAAAAAAGCTACGGAGAAACCCTGTCTCGAAAAATCAAAAAAAAACAACAAAAAAAAGGGGGGCAGAAAAGGAAGGGGAAAAGAAAAATGAGAAGGAGAGGGTAGAAGACGGGGACAATAATGACATGAAATTGGAAGGAAGATATGGAGGTCTTTTGGGAAGAGTTGGGAGTAGGAGGTAGATATGCATTGTATTCATGTATGCAATTATCAAAGAATAAATAATAAAAGTATATTTTCATATGGATTTTACATACAGATGTAATTTTATTGTTGAAATGTCTTGTCTGATATTACTAGCTGGCCTTAGAAATTCCTACATAATTCCCTAAGAGAATATATATGTAAATGTTTATTTATTTAAAAGGTAATTTTTGATTGCCAACTATGTGCTAGGATCCTATCTTCTCAAAGGACACAAAGATAATTAGGAAATCAACTCGATCTTAAAGAGCTTGAAATTTATTGAATGTGTGTTAAGGAAAACAAGAGGCACAACACCTAATCACCAGCAGCCTTCCTGAAGGAAGAGCAGAGCGGTTCATCCAACTGGGTTAGTACTTACCAGGTCAGATTCGGTAGGTGCTGCAGGCAGGGTTTAGCCAAGGGATTATAGAGCAGAGAATTCCAGCAATGAGCCCAGAAATCTCAAAAGCCCCAGTGTTAGAGAAGAGAGGACTCATCTGGAGATGGACGAAAGCTATCAGAACTTTGAGACACTGGGGGAGAACAATGAACAGACTTTGGGAGCTGGGGTGGTACCCTCATCACTGAATGTTTTGGACTATTGGCTAAGAATTCTAGGCAGTGACATGACTGCTAATGCCATCTGGAGGCATTGTTGGATGGGGAATGTTTTATGAAACTCCAGTTCAGAGCCGGATGCTTCGTTGGAAATTCAGATAATTGGGTCCTGGACTAAGGTAATGAACGAATATTGAAATAAGTGAAAAGTCTGTCTAGCAATCCATTTCAGCTACCTGTCATCACATGCCAAGAGAAGCAGAATTAATTACGGGTTCATAGAGTGAAATCAATGCACATCCCCCACCAGACAACCAGGCTCATTACAGCCCTGATCACATATGGACACACTGTCACGTCAACGGTGACACTCCTGATTAGCACTTAGAATTCTAGCCTGAACTAAGAGTATTGAACTCTATTATCTCAGAAAGTCACTCTGACCAGATGAACACACACCAGGATCAACCAGATAAACGTGGTGAGAGACACAGAGGAACAACAGTATAAATCTAAGAAAGACATACTAGGCTTTAAGTGGCCCTGTGTTTCATGTTGTCTCCGTGGGTTTATCCAGGCTCAGTGGTAAAGAGAGGTGAGAGGCCCTGAGGCTGGGCAAGGGACCCTAGGGAGCCCCCTTCCACTCACATCCCCCCTAATATCCCAGCATGCTTAGAAGATCTGAAAGCCATTGTGCATCTGAAGAGGATGGAGAGTCCCACAATCCAGCTGTGGCATTCAACCCCAGAGCTGCAGGCAGACAAAGGAATGTAGCATCTAACAGCTCCAGGGCAAGACATAAACTATATGTATGAAGATATTAAATGTGACACACATGTAAGAGTGTGAAGTACAGCATGTGACAGACACATGAAAAAGTAATAAATCTTTTCCGAAAGACCACTATTGATCAAAAGATAGATAGGTTTGACCATACTGAAAGATAAATACATATTGACAATAAACATTACAAGCAGAATTAGCATATCAGCAGACTATAAAAAAAAACCTCCAGTAACTAAAGTATCCTTATAATTTAGTAAGAAAATATATAAACCATAGAAAATTAGACAAATGTATGACCTGCCAGGATGCAGAAGGAAAACAAACTAGAGGCTGTGGTACCCACCCTCGGTGTTGATGGCTCAGCTGAGGCTGCCTGAGAGAGGGTTCATTTTCCTTTTTAATTTTAGGAATTTTTTTAAAATATTACCCAATGCAAGAAAGGATACCAGATATATGCCTGCACACAGATGAACTCTTCTGGTCCTATCTCTGAAAGAGTGTTCAGTACTCTGCTAGACATGAACTTGGGCACCTTCTGATGTTTAGTGGTTATGTCTGAATGTGACATTTATAAGTGGGCCCTCACCAGTTCAGTCTTCCTTTGGAGGTGATTGTACTAAACCAAAGTTGAATATGTATTAAAAAAGAAAACTGCCACAAAACCAGACTGACCAAAACTCTCAAGGGTGTCTGGACACTTGTCAAAAGCATGCCACTGAAGACCCCAATCTGCCTGAGATCTTCTGAACCAAGTATTATCAGTGTGATAAGCCCAAATATAGGAATTTAAGACTTTTTCTTTTACTTTCTGTGTATGGGTGTTTTACCTACAGAGATGCATGTGTACCCTGCCAGTACACAGTAGTGCCCAAAGAGAAGTGGGCATCAGATCCCTCAGTCTGGAGTTACAGCTGGCTGTAAGGTGGTCAGAACCAAACCCTAGCCCTCTGTGAGCACAGCTGTTTAGCCACTTCTCCAGTCCCAATATATGAACATTTTAAGGCCTTAAAAAAAACTGAAAAGTAGAGAAATCTTTTAAATTTCTCCCTCAGTGCACTGATCCTTTGGGGAATCTGACACGGAAACGACACTCTGCAGTCTAGCTAGGACTCCTGAGAGTTTGCTTGACAACTCCTTAGGCCCTAACAGAGATCCCATCCTGTGAATGACTTTGAAGTCCACAGAGGCCAGAACTAGCATCCTGTCCTTTGTCTGCTCGGCCATCATAAGCTATGGCAGGCTTGTTAAGGACTGAAGCCTGCTGTACTTTTAACAAGACATCCACTAAGCCTGAACGGGGGCAGTTGAGACATGTCTGAGGCATCTGTCTCTTCCCAACACATCAAGAAGGAATCAGCGACAAGCTCCCCGTGACACCGAGCATGGGGAAACATGTCAAGGATGTTTACGCTGCCCACGTAGCAATTTTCCTTGGGGACAGTTATGACTTTGTACTGTCGTTTGCTTCAGAGTGATGAGGTATTACGAAGACAGCTTAGATGTGTCATTACATTGCTTAAAGTTGAGAAGAAGAAGTGATAGATCGCTGTCAGAAGCAATAATGTCTGGTGATGTATGTGGCAAACCTCTGTGGGTGAGATATGGATTGTGAGGTGAACATATGATCTTCAATTTTAATTGGACTAATGTGTGAGAATCAAAAGCATCCCCAGGTCGGCTTTCCAAAAGCCATCGATTTAAATCATTAAACAAAAACCTCACGGCCCCTTCATTCCCTAGGAAAGAGCGAGCTGCTGAGGTTGGTTATATGTGTTATCTGGTAAATTCCTTTTTAAATGATATTTTATTAATTCTTTGAGCAACCTGTTCTTATCATATTTACCTCACTCTCCCCAGATCACCCTACCCACCTGCCTTCATCTTCTCACATTTTCTTTCTTTCTTTCTTTTTTCTTTCTTTCTTTCTTTCTTTCTTTCTTTCTTTCTTTCTTTCCTTCTTTCTCTCTCTCTCTCTCTCTCTCACTCTCTCTCTTTCACTCTCTCTCTCTCATTCACTCTCTCTCTCTCTCACACACACACACTCTAAATTCATCCAGTCAACCAGGGCACTCAGCTCTCCCGGGTGTGGGGCCTGCTCCGGCATGCTGTAGTATCCCAGTTGTCACACCTTTAAAGAGAACTAACGCTATTCTACCCACAGCTATCAAATGCCAGCCACACATCAGCTAAGAGGGGACTTCTTATCTACCTCCCTTCTGCCATGCTGGGCTCTTGCTTGGCTTGAGTTAGCACAAGTCTGGTGTGTGCTGTCCAACTGTTGTGAGTTCCTGTGTACATCTGTCCTGTTGTGTCCAGAAAACACTGATTCTTTGAAGTCATCCGCCACTTCTGGCTCTCCAAACCTCTCTCCCCACTCTTCAGCGTAGATTCCTGTCAGGAGGGATATAACACAGAAACCATATTTAGGGCTGGGCACTCCGCAGACTCTTCTTCCCTGAACATTGACCAGCTGTAAGTCTCCGTGTTAATTGTCATTATCTGATGCATTCTAAAATATTCTGATTTAAAGCGATCTGGGGGAGCACATGAATGTGTGTAGTTCGTGCTTCATTTGAGTGGCTCCTGTGCGTGCTGAGAATAGAAAAATCTAAGACAATGTGATGAAAACCAGAAGTCTGAGCCTTGACGCTGTGTCCTGTGCATGTTTTACTAAATAAGTTCAAGTTTATCCTGAAGAAAGAGGTTCTTGTTATCAGACTTCAGCAGCAGAGCCCAGAATATCTGACTCAGTGTGACCATCTAAGTGGAAAAGACACTGTTTACTCATAATGTAGCTGAGGAAGCAGGAGACTGAGAGATGGGACCTGAGTTTGAACCCGAGCACTCTTGAAAAAGCCAGGGTGATGTGCGCACCTGCAGCCCGGTGCTGGGAGATGGAGCAAAGCAGATGCTGGGAACTCACTGGCCACCCAGGAAGGCAGGCTTCACATCTGTGAGACTCTCTTCCCAGGCTAAGAAAGTAGAGAATGAGAGAGCAGGACACTGGATGTCCTCTTCTAGTCTACACACACACAACATACACACTCTCTCTCACACACACACAACATACACTCTCTCACACACACCACATACACGCACACCACACACACACCACACACACACCACATACTACACACCCCACACACACCCCACACACACCACATACACACACCATATACACATACCACACACATACACCATACACACATACCACACACTACACACACCACACATACCACACACACCACACACACTATACACACACCACACACACAGACACCACATACACACACCACACACACACACCACATACACACACCCCCCACACACACCACATACACATATCACACACACACTCACACTCAAACACCCAAAATGAGCTTTCACTTTTCAATCATCAGTTTTTTTCTTTGGTTCATATTTTATTTACTTTTGTTCTATATACAAATGTACATACGTGAATGATTTGCCTGCTTATCTGTCTGTGTATCACATGGTTCATGGTATCTGTGGAGACCCCAAGAGGTGTCAGAACCCCTAAAACTGAGATAGTTGGTTGTGAGCTGCCATGTGGGGCTGGGAATCAAACCTGGGTCTTCTGGAAGAGCAACAGGCACTCTTAACTACTGAGGCATCTCTCTGGTCTATACAAAATTCTTTTAATTAAGAAGTAGTAATAACCAAAGGCTAGTGAGACGATTTAGAGATGGAAGTCATTCGTCACCAAGCCTGGTGCCTCAAGTTCAATCCCCAGAACACACATGGTACAAGGGAGTAACTTACTCCCTCCATGTGGAATCTAATACACACACACACACACACACACGCCCACCCACATGTACACACACAAACACAAACCATGGCATGAGTGAACACATATACACCAATAAATGAATGTAATTAAAATTTCTCAAATGAGTCTGGTAATGTGAGCCTGAAATCCATGCCTAGTCATTCAATTAAGGAAGCAGGTAGCTGTCTCTCAGTGGCATTGCCCTGCAGAGGGTTATGATGTATTGGCAATGGTCGACCTTTTGGGGACCTCTTCTTCTGGATACTCTGGATGACTTGGTTATCAGGGAATGTGTGACTTTGTTCTAAGCAAAGAATTGCTTCCTGAGTAAGTGGCTGGGTGTTCACAAGGATTGTGTCTGCGGATCCTGGTGGGACTCACATACAAGCACAGCTTCAAGAAGTAGAACAGAAAGACAGTCAGGGTATGTCTGGCTGCTGGGGAGATGTCCTAACACCACAGTCCCCAGTCCGATCCTAAGTCAAATGCATTTTCCTGAGAGAAAGTCTGGAGGAGAAATGGCAATATATTATTTCAGTTCAGGAAGCTTTTGATGGATACAGAAAAATGCCATCTAACTGGGAAGATTCCCCTGAATCTCAGAAACTGGGAGAAGGCACAGGGAGCCAGGGTGTGAAGCCGACAAGGATCTATTAAACAGCACCGATCTCCTATGAAGAGGCGACTGAAGACTCTGCAGCTGGAACCCACAGACCCCGGCTTCCCTGAAGCTCTGAGCAGAGCCTTTTACATCTGACAACAACAAGGCAACTGTCAGAGGAGTCTACACAGAGGCTTGAGTCTCCCTCGTGGTATCTTCCACAAGGTCAGATGTGTAAGCCTGCTGAGCACAATCACCAGTCGCCCTGGTTTTAGTGTTAGGGCAGCAGGTGTGAGCTCTCTTTTGGCAGGACCTCATTGTCCAGCCCCCTTTTCCCACCCACTGTGAAGAGGATCCAGTGTGGATGGTTCCAAACTCCACAGGTCAAGTCAGATCCTGTTTCGCACATGAAATGTTCCTGAAGTTGGACAGGCCCCTCTCTATGGTGTGTGTGCTCCTCCAGTGCATACCTGTAGATTCTGCCAGGGACATGCTAGGGAGACCTGGAACCCTAGATTTTTCAGTCACTGCACTGCGAGAAATGTTTTCTTTATTTAGACCACCCACTTGATTATATTTTTATCATCTTAATCCAAAGTGCTCCAAGGCAGATCCTTGGAGGTCTAGAATTGTCAAAAAAAAGCTAAAACTCCATCCAGAGTGTTACATATAAAAATGATTTACAAGAGTATGTATTTTGTAAAACTCCATTTTAACTATCAAGCATGTACCCGGGGGCACATGAAAGCCCTTGGCTCTGTCCCTACCTTTGGATTTGTTATGCTTTTCTAATATGTTAGCTGGGATCATTTTTCACTAATACAGTAAAGATAGGTTACATATAAAATATTAAAAAATGTCTAGCCTTTTTTTCTATGACAAAAAAAAGTGACACTGGCTATTTTCAAAATACTTTCTGAGATTTTTATAAGAGTAAAGTTAATAGGGATGAGGTTAATAAAAAACACTGACACTCAGGAGTCAGAGGCAGGAGGATTTCTGAGTTTGAAGCCAATTTGATCTAAAAAGTGAGTTCAAGGACAGCCAGGGCTACTCAGAGAAACCCTGTATCAAAAAGAAAATAAAAATCCAGTGAGGAGCCAAGGGACTAAGGGATCTTACCCAGCCCGGAGCTACACAAGCAGAGAAAGCACTGATTGGGAAAGATGCCTTGCTTTAGTGTCACAGCCCGGCTCCCTGTGCCACACCCAAGTTAGAACACTAAGGCCACAGAACAAGAAAAGAACACAGACCATTGAAACAGGGAAGCATCAAATCACACACAAAGGCAAACCCACCAGAATAACATCAAGTCGGCTCTCAGAAACCCTAGAACCCAGGTGACCAAAGAACCATGTGCTTCAATCCCTGATTTACCGAGGTCATTATTTCCAGCAACGCTACATCCATCCACAAAGTCGTGGAAGAGAATAAACAATTAAGCATTTTTTTCACAATGAGCCTGAAATATGATGGACAGTGTGAAGAGTTGAGCAATACAGATCCAAGGCTTCCGGGAATTAGTATCAAGCATCCTTACAGAAACTCAAGGCTGGGAAAGAACTTTGTTCTGGTGTGTCTGCACTTGTTCCAGAGGCACTACCGTGGACGTGGGATGTTTCCACTCATTTTCTGCTTCTATAAGAAAAATATTCAAGGCTGGATAATCTGTAACAGAAAGAAATTAATTTATTTCTGATCCCAAGGAGGGACATGTCCCAGGCCCTGTTTCTCGCTGCCTCAAGACAGTGTGGGGATCATGACGCTGTAGGAAAGGGGGGCAAGGATGCTTCTCAGGACTTGGTCACTCGCTACAAACCCTACTGCATAACATCTTTTCGAACCTTAACTATCCCCCAGTGCTCCATTTTACATGTAAATTTACAGATTGTTCCCAACACAGGAGTTCTACAGGGCACATCTGAATAACAGCATGGGGTGGTTAAAATGCAGTGATGTCCCCCCCCCCAAAAAAATGTAGGTCAGGGCCTTTAGGAATATCAATGTTGAAGTCTCTCAACCCTGGATAGACTGACAGCCATCTGCTCTGATACCCTCTCCAAGAACTCAGGGCCTGAAGTTCTGCCCACAGGAGCTTCCTTGAGTCATTTGTCCATGGGCATCTCACAGAGTGGGGTCAAAAAAGACCTTAACGTCCTATACTTACCTCACCGCTCTGGGAAGAACACAAACTCCAACGCAAAAACCAATGACAGAGGAGGAATAGGACGGAGCATGTCACCTTCATTGATTTATCACGGACAGGCAAACTGAGATGTCATGGAATCAAAGCCCGAATCAGCATGCAAAGTGTGTCTGTACCATCTGTCTCTTCTAGGGAGACCTAACAGAGCACCCCCAGAGACAGGCTTGTGATTCACAGAAGTGGTTCTGTTCAGCAAGGAAGGCTGTTTTGACATTCTGAGGACAGGACATGAAATCAAATCCCTCAGTCTCACTCTGCGAGTGGCTATGCCATTATGAGTTTTCAAACGCGGTTCGCTCAAGCCTTTTATGTAACCCACTTCAGGGCACTCAGACGTTTCATGGAATGCTTTCCATTCTGTCTGGCGCATCACTTAACCAAATGGAGGGCAGACTCAAATCTCCTTGTGACAAAAGTACACCCCTCCCGAATAAAAACATTTTCCAAGACCCAAAAGCGCCTGCGACTGCATCTGACCAGTTTTAACAAGGTATGGAAAGTAGACTCAGCTTTATCAGTTTGGTACCAGCAGAAGGATTCTTTATCAGTAAACCTAATATCAAAGCATCACAAATAAAGAAGTCCTGAGGATTAAGTCCTTCAAATAATAGTTCTCATTAAAAATTTAAATGAAAATAATTTGATCAAAATTACTCTCACCATCATGGCATTTAAAAGGATTCTAGGTCGGGGGAGATGGCTCCATTGGGTAAGTACCTTTCACACAAGCGTAAAGACCTGAGTTCAGATTCTCAACACCCAGGAAAAAAATCCCAGACATTGTAGCAAATAGCCTTGGTGAACAAAGACCAGAGGGTCCCTGCAGCTCACTGGCCAGCTAATCTTGTTGAACCATGAGCTCTGGCCTCAGGGAGAGCCTCTGACTCTGAAAAATAAGATGAGAAGCAATTAAGGAATTCTCTCTCTCTCTCTCTCCTCTCTCCTCTCTCCTCTCTCTCTCTCTCTTCACAAATGAGGACAAATACTTAGCTCTATCCTCAGCAATCAACTTTCCTTCCATCAAACATAGCATTCAAAAGTCTTCCCGCCTGTGGCAGAAATCTGGAGGTCCTGGAACTCGGAAGAGTTCTTTCTTTCTTGCTTGTTTCGTGTAATGATTAAGCATGTACCTTGCTCTCAGTGGAGAAGCCAGTGGCTACTCCTGAAAGCAGGAAGAAAACAAACTGTCCCTTTAGAACTAACAGCCATCAAGGCTTCCAGCACTCGCCCAGCGAGTGTGTGAATAGCAGACAAGAGAGATTACAGTAAAAGGGACATCGAGGGACAAAAGATGCCACACCATAAAAATGAATCAAATAGACCAAAGATATGAGGAGCCTGATCCAGGTCAGAGAAGCATCTGCCCCCGCCCCCGACAGCAAGTGATTTTACCCTGACCTCTGATAACCTGAGCAAGTTAGTGGTTGCATCCCTTTGTTTATAGCTTTGTTGAACATAACTCTGCTAGCTTTGCAGAACAAACAAAGTCACGGGGACATGGAATATTGAAAATGTTCAAAAGACTCTCACCCATACTTGAAATGTGGCAGACATCAGCATGTAAACGTCTCTGTATGGTTTTCAGACTCAGCCTGGAAATCCGAATTCAGATTCAGGCTCTTAGTTCCACTCTGGAAATCCAGGCTTGGGAACTTCCTGCGATATGAAAGCCAGAACTTTACAGAGACAGATGAGGCTTGAGGTCTCAGGTGAGCTGAAGGGTCAAGAAAGTTCTCAGCATCTCACGGGCTCACGTGTGCCCAGATGAGGGCAGGCATCGTGTGTGAATGAAGCATAAACAGTTCTCTTCCAATGTCTGCGGATTATTTTTAAGATTCTACCAGAGGGAAGAAATACATAGTAGGTGATTCAGGATACTATCAATTACTAAAGAAAATACACATTTTTATGTAAAAGGCCTTAGAAAAAGTCACTGAGATGTCCAGGGCCAGGGAGCTGCATAGGGTGCACCGTGACGGCATGATGACTTAGTGTCTGTTAATGCATCTTTGCATCCTAATTTGGCAGCATACAAAGTGTGTCACACCGCTGTATCTAAAGCAAGTCCCTCATCTTCCTCACTGACGCATCATCAACGCTCCTGATCTCTGGAGCTGCCTTCTCCAGATGCCAGCATCTGTGGTCCATCTTCAGCAGTGGTGTTTCCTGTCTGGGCAGGGTTTGCTGTTGCCTCTGTCACAGCGTTTGGTCGGTTTGGATGGGGTATGTCATCCTTAATGAGTGACGGATGCAGACTTCCAGATGTCTCTGAAGACTATCCAGGAAACCCTTTTAACTTTACATCTTACATGCCAGTGTAAGCAAAACATTTTGTAAGATTAGAAAAAACAGAAACAAAAACCCAGCAGCAGGGGCGAGAAATCATCTTAATTACATATTTATTTAATGTGGTGTGTGTGTGTATACAGGTCAGAGGAAAACCTGCACAAATTCGTTCTTTCCTTTCATCATGTGGGCTCTCTGGATTGAACTCATCCTTAGGCTTGGTAACTCATTCTTTGCCCCACAACCATCTCCATGGCCCAAGGAGCCCACTTTTCACAGAAAGCCAAACAGCCTAGATCCACACCTTTCTTCCAACTACAAAGAGGAAAAGGAAGTGCCATGGCTCCACTCAGGCAGCTTGCAGCTTTCCCTCAGTCCAGATGTGGGTAGGAATTTCTCAGTTCTTACTGAGTTCTAAGACAGAGAGTATCCAGCAAGTCACAGCACTGAGTCATGAGTTCTGACCTCAGCATTCTCTCCATTGCTTCAAATCCTTTCCTCTCTGACCCCTCAAGTGAGACCTTAGGGGACCATGGAGGTCATCTACCTCTGTAAAGGGTGCTCCTAACCTGTGGGCAGATGTGGGGGGCTCTGCTTTAGTAGCTCTGTGAGGTCAGGGGATGCTGAGCTCCTGAGAGGTGTGTGATCCATATCAGGGAAAACAGTCCGTGAAAGGAGGCAGATTTGCCTTGGGGGCCAAGTGCTGAGAGAAGTAGCCTTATCTAGCTTTCTAGTCAAAGAGTCAAAGACCTTATTTGGGTCTTGGGAGCAAAACTAACTACTTCATGTACCTAGGGGAAGAGAAAGGCATGGGATGTTCATGATCCACATACCACAGACCCATCCTTCGAGGGCAGAAAAAAAGACTCATCTTAAATGTTAAAATGCACTTTTCTAGGGTTGAATGCAGTTCTCAGCCTGAGCAGAGACAACAGTGGACAATGGTCAAAGTCAGGACTCCCAGCTGGCCAAAGTCCTGAAAGTAAGCAAAAGCTGAGGGCTCTGCCCCAGGACGTATACACCAGCTCCTCCAAGGCCCAAGAAATAGGGAATGGAAAGGAACACAGGAGTCAAAATATGAGGAGGAACGCGTTGGGACACTGAGCCTGGATGTGACCTGGTCATGTGACTGTAAGCACATGGGAGCTGTAACTGCCTAAGAGTAAGGAGGGGGTGTCAGTCAGGGTTGGAGAGGAATAGGAGAGAAGGGGGGCACGGGTGGGAGCGAGAGGAGGGGAAAGAGGCTTGGGGGAGGAGTTGAGCATGATCACTATGCACTGTAACAAATACGTTTGTGTCAGAAATAAAACAGGGAATCTGAAAAGCCAGCTTTTCCATAGACTTTCACAGGCCAGGGGAGAGCGGCAATGCACAGCATGCGATAGGGTTTGTAGACTCTATTGGCAAAATACTGTAGATTTACAACCGAGGGCAACCAGAAAGAGCTCAGATATCCATTAACGAGGAATTAGCAAGGGAAATTCGAGCACATACATGTACTAATCCCTAGTCTGATAAGAGTGACAAGGTGATAATTCTATTGACAGGCACAGAGAGTTTCATGAACTTAAAAGTAAAAGAAGTTACAGGGAAGCCTTTGCTCACTGGCCCCATACATGGAGGAGGTCAGTGGGTTTTCTAGAGATGTGAGCTGGGCCAGTTTGTACCCTTCCCGTGTCCTTATCATCTTATGTTTACAGAGGATGTGTACTACATTTTTCAGCCAAAGAAACAATCATAAGAAATAACATTTTTCTACCATAAGTATATCCTTTGTAGAAATATCAAAAAGTAGAATAAACTGGAGAAAGAAGTGACAGAGCCTTCCCATCCTCAATCACTGCTTTCTCCTCTGCGATTTATTTATCTACATATTTATTTACATGTTTTTAAGTAAAAAGAAGCAAACGATAAGCCTCCTAGATAATGACTTCGGCGCTTCATCTTACAACTGATCATTAGCGATTTTTAATGTTTCTGCATATTCTCACGAAATGTACTTTTTAATGGCTACACATTGAAAATGTACATAATTCATTTAACCAACTACCTATTACTGAACAATTAGGAGGGGAGCTGTGTTTTAAAACAGCCATTAGGAGTTAATGACCTACACTTGTGTTCCTTCCAAAACGATATACACTCATAAAAGCACACGGGGCCCTGTGCACTTTGCATTCTGCACAACGCCTGGCATGTTGAGAGCTCATACAGAGGCTGATGGCTCCAGCCAGCCAGGATCAACACAGCGCAGACATAATGGAACACAGGCTTTTAGAGCCGGGGAAAATGTAACACTTCCCCCCTCTCCTGCGCGTTTCAAAGTACATTTAGATCAGCCTAAAAGGTATCTCAAATTGCTCTATTTACAAAGCTAAAAGATTCCATAGTTACAAACACACAGCACCAGCCTCGAGAGCCAAGGAGACTCGATAGCTGCCTTAGCTTGAGCAGGTTATACAACATCTTTTGCGCCTTGTTCTGTCATTTCTAAATGTGTGGGTGGGGGCCAGGGTGTCATCTTCAGGAAACACAACCCTGAGTCCACAGTGATACTCCGCAGACTATCTTCCTGCTAGTACTTTCCCCACTACCAATGCTGTTGTTTAAGTACTGTACCCATGATGGTGACCAGGCCTATGCCTGGCTGTTTCTGCAGACCTGTGATGGTAACTCTGTGGTGCTGTATCTACTGGATATAAGATTGTTTGAACACACAACTCCGTGAGAAAGGACAAGCCCAGGTGCAGCTGGGGCAGGAAGCCACGGGCCAACCCTCTGCTTCTGTATTTCCAGTACACAGAGGAGGAAGAGAAGCAGGGAGGCAACAACCCCTGGAAGAGGAGAATGAGACATCAGTTGCCCCCATCTTCCAGGGCCTGCCATGGTGAACCCAAGTAGAAGGATGAGGCTCTCACCTAGAGGTGAAGTTCCACAGCCACATTCTTTGGGGTCCCTGGGCCTGCTAGAGCTCATCTGTTGTAATATTCTGTTTGTGTTCTCACAAATAAAGCTTGCCTGAAGGTCAGAGGGTGCAACTAGCCACTAGCTAACCATAGAGGTCTGGAGGTCTGTACAGACAGACAGGAAGTGATACGTCTGGACAGAGAGAGGAGGTGATAAGGTGGGGTGTACACAGGATCTTGGTCCTTTAGGTCTGGGGCCTCAGAGAGGTAAGAAGTGACCGGGACTGCTCCTTTGCTTCTCTGATCTTTTAGCTTTTATCTACCCCAGTATCTGACTCTGGGTTTTTATTGATAAGACTAATTAGGCTCACGCTGTCTTAGGTGTGAGCAGTGTCTCCGATGAGCTGGGCATCCCCTGTAGCACATACATTCTCAGAGAGGGCTGGACTCCAGTTTCCCAGGCAGTTAAGGGGACAGACTGGCTTCACATGGCACTAGATGTGTCCGACATGATGAGTAACAAATGCCTCCCTGCCCCCATACAAACCCTCAGACTTTAGGCTCAGTTACTTCCCAGAGGCACTTTCTTTTCTGCTGAACAAGTTCCTGGAACTCTGACTTCCATCTCCAGGGGCAACACAGGTCTAAGTGACCATAGTGGAAAAACAGCTCCACACTGCAGGGACTCGGCGTCCTCTTTTCTCTGCTGTACCACGGAAGTTCACATGTTTTCATCTTGCAGGTGCCCCAGGAAGACTCCCCCATCGTTATCCCATTTAGTAAAATGGGGGAAGCTACAAGATATGAAATGGTAAGCTTATACCATGTAAACCCCTAGACCCCTCTTTTGAATAACTGTCTTAGCTATTTTCCCATATTGTCACATCATCTTCAATTCATAAACACGTATTTCTCTTGCAAGACTAGTGGTGCAGGAAGGACCTGAAACTAATAGAAGCTAAATTTTTATATACAGCGACATCATTTAATAGCTATTATTTTGAGCATCAATTCTTCAAGTTACTACACAGAATGTTGAACAGCCCCTGCAATTTGCAATGTTTTGATTTATAAATATGTGAAAAAATAATATTTTATTTCTTCTAAGAGGGAAAGGTTCTAAGATCCAGAGGCAATGGGCAGCCACAAGGAAACGGTCTTTTCCGGACACACAGGGGCACCGCGGTGGTGGCGTGGTTGAGCATTGCTACCTTACAAACACTACACGGCAGATACACATACAAACTCACAAGACCTGCACAAACTGAACCCACACAAAAGCCCAACATGGAGAGGGTGGTGAGCAGGAAGTCCCACCCCTAGCCGAAGAATGTAATTGACAGCCTGCTGTGATAGGAAGAGTCGTTTTTTCTTTAAGGGGAAACCCCTTGTAGGTTGATCATGCTCCAGTGGAAGGTCACACAGATAAGAATTTAGGGACAGTATAAGTTGAATGTAATGAAGGAGAATAAAAGACTCAAAGTTGGATAGGGAATGGGTGAGAAAGGCATGGATCTGGAAGGGGTTGGGAGAAGGGAATGTGATAAAATACATTATATGTATTTGGAATTCTTAAAGAACTACTTTTAAAGTTGATTATGAGATACCACAGTGTAACTAGGTGAGCTGCTCCATGCCTGTTATTACAGCATGCTGGAGGCCAAGGCAAGAGGACTGTAAGTATCAGGCCAGCCTGGGCAGTATAATGAGACCACATTTCAAACAAAATAAAATAACAAACTAAAATAAAATATCCCAATGTCTCTGGGTTACAAGTCTGTCCAGAGGAACCCATTTTACATTCTTAAGAAAGTCGCATGTGACTTGCAATATTATAAAAAGAAGCCTACTATAGAGACACCCTTTAGAAAATTATTCCATAAAACATGTGTGCAGTGTAGATTAAAACACACATTATGAGCCACCACATTGACCAGGTAAACCACCTGGTGATTCAGAACCATGCAGAAAGAAAACTAGAACTCTGGAACTCATGGAAGGGCTCAGTGGTTAAGAACACTGACTGCTCTTCCAGAAGACCCAGGTTCAGTGCCTAGCACACATGAGCATCTCACAACCATCTGTAACTCCAGTTCCAAGAAATCTGATACCCTTCTCCGATCTCCATGGGCACCAGGCATGCATGTGTACACATATATACATACATACAATATACACATAAAATAAAAAAACTAAATCTAAAAACATTTTAAAAGCTAGAATCTCAAAAGATACCAAACATCTCTCTCCAACCTCTACAGAAATGCATACACACACATACACACAAACAAATACATGCACACTATGCACACAAACACATGCACACACACATATACACAAAAAACACATGCATGCACACAAACACAAACTAAGACCTCAAATATCATTATAAACCTACACACTTTGCTAAAAGCCTTTACCTGATAAGTTTATACATAGATGACCACTGTTTTTCTTTAAGCAAATTATTTTACAAATATGCTATCTCATATCTTATCTGGTAACAGAATCATATTCACACCATATGTTCAGTTTCTGCCCCAGCTGAAGCAGCAAACAGCCCATGTTTTAGATATGCATGTGTGCTCACAGCCTGCGTTTTCATTACAGAGACCATTTCGTCAGTGTGTCATACATGCGATATAAAGAACAAATGCAATAAGAGATACATTGGTGCTTTGCTTTTAAATGTTTATTCTGTTTTTCTCTAAATAATGAAAACATCAATTGAGTCACAGAGCTATAAGCCACAAATGATAGGTACAACCCACCCCCCATTTCCAGAGCCACTCAGAGAATTTCAAGGTAGCATTCTCTCCAGGTTTTGGCTGTAGCACAACAGATGCTTCCTGGTGCACAGTTAAACAACCAGCACACTGTTGTGGATGGAACTGTAGTGGCCTTCTTTTGGAAGGCATTAACCTGTCATATTTCATACAGCATGGCAATATTTGGATGATTCTATGATGTCCAGTGTCTCATAAGAGTGAATAACCTTCCGTTTTCTAAGCTTGTTCAATGCAAAGGTGTGGTTGATGACAGCCCTTGCTGACAAGGAAGAGAGCCCTGTACTGTGTGGTAGCTCTTTGAAGTAGAACATTCTCTGCTGGGGCATCTACTTTTGAGTCACTTGTGCTCCTATAAGTGACCCCAGAGGCACATTGGTCCATCCAGCTAGACCCTAGTGGAGGAATCATCTCTTCAACCAATCGGCAGTATACATCTGTTCATATCTCCTCAGAAAAAGATGCCTAGACTGAGCTCCCTGGGAAGAGGCAAATATTCAAATAAACCATTTGATGGCAGTTGGCAAAACTGACACGGGATCCTGTGCTGCTGGCTCTCGATGAAGCCGCTTCCCGACTTGAGGTAATTTCCCTGGACAAAGTCCCTCCTGAAAGTGTGATCATTGAGTCAGTGGATAAAGGCAGAGAGCAGACTGCAGAAGGCCAGGCAGGAGCAGCATTACATGCACCGTGGGAAGAGGGTGATGTTGGAAGATTCCCCACCAGACAGCATTCAGTAAGGGGAGGATACTGGTAGGTACTGGAAGATACTGGGGGTACTAAGGAGATACTGGTGGGTACTGGGGGATGCTGGGAGTTCTGGGGATACTGATGGGTACTGAGGGGATGATGGGGGTATTGGAGGGACACTGGTGGGTACTGAGGGGAAAATGGGAGTCCTGAGTGATACCAGGAGTACTCAGGGGATACTAGTGGGTACTAAAGTGGATACTGAGGATGCTGAGAGGATACTAGGGGATACTGAAGGGATACTGGGAGTACTGAGTGACTACCAGGAGACCTAGGGGGATACTGGTGGGTACTAGAGGGATACTGGGGGTACTGAGGAGATACTGGTGGGTACTAGAGGGATACTGGGAGTTCTGGGGATACTGATGGGTACTGAGGGGATACTGAGAGTACTGGGGGGATACTGAGAGTTCTGTGTGATACTGGGAGTATTTTTTTGGAGGTGACCCTGGGCATTTTATTACTTTATCCCTGAACTTAAGAGGTGATGAGAATAGCACCCATTCCATAATTAGGTTTAAATACATCAATGTGAGGAAAATACCTTAGTCAGGGCCCTGCACATGCCAACAACTGCTAGCTACTATTACTTAAAACACTTTCACCCAAGGAGGTGGAAGGTTTAGAAGAGAAAATGGGAGGTTTAGCCACTGGTACTGGTTCCTGACATAAGCAGCTTCCATCTGCTTTTCCAAAACTCATCATGAGTGGTCCTCAATATCTGCAGGTGACTGATCCAAGCCAGCTTGGCAGATGGAAAACTGATCAAAAAAATGCAGTTTTAGGAACAGGGCAATAAAGTTTAATCTTGCAACTTAATAGACTTGGAGGCGTTCCGGTCAATGTAGAAGACCTTGCGAGCCTCAGAGGAGAAGCCCAGGCCAGCCCCACAGCTGTACTTCGCTCATGGCCCGGTCATAGTCCTGCTGCAGATTCTGCTGGAGTGTGTCTGAAGACTTCTTGTCCAGGGCCATGTTGTGCCTGCTAGTCATGCTGGGAGGGCGGCTGAATGACGGGGACAGATGCTTAAAGCCACCCATAAGCTTCAGGAATTTCAGCTTCTGCTCTTCATTTTCAAAGCCAGCAGTGTCCCATTGGCCAAACTGGGTTCCCGTCCACTTCTTGGGTTCTGAAGCCTCTGTCTTGCCTGACTCACGGTCAGTCTCCTCTTGCAAGGCCTTCCCCCTCACCTGATCTATGCAGGCCTCATCCATGTTGCCTTCCTTTTCCAGTACCACCTCCAGGTCTGTGTCCAACTCCTCTTCTTCCTCCTGCCAGCGGTCTTCCTTTACTCCACTATCTTTCCTCTTCTTTTTCTTTCTTTTCACAGCCAGCCCTTCACCATCTGGCTGGTCCACCTGATGTTTGCATAACTGGACACCAACATGTAGAAGAATTCAAATAGACTGATATCTATCCCCATGCACAAATATCAAGTCCAAATGGATCAAAGGCCTCAACATAAAGCCAAACACACTGAACCTCATAGAAGAGAAAGTGAAAAGCACACTTGAACAGATTGGCACAGAAGACAACTTCTTGGATTTCACTTTCTTCTTCCCAGGGGACTTTGGGCTGTCTATCGGGATGTAGTCCAAAGCTTCACTTTTGAGTGACTTCTTACTTCCTTTCTTCAGGCTGCTCTCTACAGAGACCTTGGAGTGGATTGGGAGGATGTCTCCCTCTTGGTGGGTCTTCTTCTTCTTTTTCTTTGTGCTGTGCTCTCTGGGGCTCCCCTGCTTCCTTTTCTGCCCCAATGCCGCCTGCTCTTCACCCTCTGTCTCTCCTGAGCATGGGCACAGAGCATTCCCAGCCTCACAGAACTAAGAGTCCTGGGGAGGACAGGCCTCAATGTCCAGAACCTTTTTTTTCCTTCCTGTGTTTTTTTGGCCTTCTTACTGGCTTTGCTTACTTCCTCAGCATGCTTGGGATCTGGGGAGGTCTTCAGCACTGAGCCTTGGGAGGTGGCTGGTGGTAAGGACTTCCTCCTCTTCTTTTTCTTCTCTCCGCTGAGGCATTCTGCTGACTGCTCACAAACCTGCCTACTAGGGCTGGGGGACTTTTTCCATCCTCTCTGTGTGGCCTCAGACTCCAGGTGTTCCTCCAAGTGAGCACTAGGGGACATTTTCTTCTTCTTTCTCTTGCCCAGTGATGTCTCAGGGTCCTGTCCTTCACCCACATTGTTGGAGGGGGATGTGACTCTTGGAGGAGAAACATCGACAAAATAGTCGTTATTGTTTAAGACTGAGTATGAGTCTCTGGTTCTGTGACCTCTGTAACCATCGCCTTCTTTCTCTTCTTCTTCTTCTTCTTCTTCTTCTTCTTCTTCTTCTTCTTCTTCTTCTTCTTCTTCTTCTTCTTCTTCTTCTTCTTCTTCTTTTTCTTCTCCTCTGGGAGCCGTGGGCCCAGGTCTACTTTCTGAGTCTTGGTGACCATTCCTGGTGCACCCGCAGGCCAAGCCACCCCACGTCAGCGCCCGTGCCGCTGCGACCCGGAAGTCCGATACTGGGAGTATAGAGGGGATACTACGGATACCGAGAGTACTTAGTGAATACTGAGAGACCTGGAGGATACTGGGGGTACTGAGGGGGATACTGAGGGTACTAAGGTGATACTGGGGGTGTTAGCAGGATACTGGTGTATGGCTGGGGAGATACTGGGTTACTTAAGGGGGATACTGAGAGTACTGGAGGGATATGGGGGTGCTAAGAGGATACTGTGGGTGCTAGGGAAAAAAAAAAACAAGATAAGTAATCACCTTCCATTTCATCTCTGCTCCCTACAGCTTCCAAGGATTCACATGAGCTTTCCCTGCTGCTAAAGCAGGGGCAATCAGCCTACCTTGTAGGATGTCAATGGAGACAAACCAGAGATCAAAAACACTTAGGCATCCTCCCAACACTACCAAGCCCAAAATGGTTTCCAGCATTAACACACAGATGGCCTGGGCCTGTGGCACTTGTGAGGACATTTTAGTATGTTCTTGTGTCTCTGCTGATTGTGGAACTACCTGAAGGGAAAGGTTTTATTTAGACTTACTGAAACGTGGGTGCTTTTTTTAAAATTTCTATTCTAAATCAAGATGACGTGGTTGTGTGGGTGGGTGGGTATAAAATAAAATAAAATCCATTAAGAAAGGATATGTACAAAAGTATTGTCATGTTTTTGCTTTGTCGTGTTATTAAAAAGTGGGAAGTTAATTCAACTCAAAAACCTTTTCCCACACCCTATTTTGTGCAGGACGGGAGCAAGGCACATCGAGTAATCACAACAGTGCTCTTGACCTCAGACAATCACGATGATTTGAGAGGAACATGAGAAAGACCTAAGAAAAGGGCTCTGGTGTGTGCAAAGGTATTATTAACACTTGGACATAGCCTCAAACTGAACAGAACAGAGACATTCAAAAGGGAGATCAAACCAAACCAATTCTCAGATGAGTAATAGTTCTGACCAGTCACAAAAGATCTTGGTTTCTGAAGTCTGTCTGCCTCCTCTTTCCCTGAGTGGACAGTCCTCAACACAGTCGTAGACACAAATCACACTGTGGCAGAAATCTCTGGTGACCATCCAGGACTAAAATGTGTGAGGGTGGCTTTTGTTTAGAGTAAAAGGGTCTGCACTGTTGGGACAGACTGAGTACAGCATGCAGCACAATCAGAGGACCAGGCAAATGCCCAAGGAACCCTTCTAGCAAGGAGTGGACACTGGAGTTAGAAAAGGAAGAGCTCGTGAGAGACATCAGAATGTAATGGCTGAATGCTTATGACACTTTTTGGAGAAATAGTGGGTATCTGTAAGTTTTATAGTAAATTTCACCATGTAATGGAAAGACCAAAAGAACCAGTACAGTGGGAGTCAATAGTTCGGGAACTGTGAAGAATCAGCTGTGTTTTCAGTGTTAACTGAACACTATTGAGAGTTTAAAAGTGTGGAAAATGTAAACTAAAGAAGTGAAAGAGGGTCCTGTTTTATCCCATGCTTCTTCCGTCTGTGAGAAGCCAAGGACAATGGCCCTGGGTTTTGATCCTACTTCAAGTTCTGGCTTTGTGGGAGCCTAGCCAGTTTGGATGTTCACCTTCCTAGACATGGACGGAGGGGGGAGCACCTTGGACTTTCCACAGGGCAGGGAACCCTGACTGCTCCTTGGACTGGAGAGGGAGGGGGAGAGGAGTGGGGGGAGGGGGAGAAGGGTGGAAGGAGGGAGAGGGAAATGGGAGGCGGGGAGGCGGGGGAAACGTTTTTTTTTTCTCAATAAAAAATTAATAAAAAAAAAAAAAGAAGTGAAAGAGGGAACCAGCAGAAGTTCTTAGTGCCCCGTTCAGCATGTCTAGAAGCTTAAGAAGGAGCGTCGTCATGACTAGCAACTCTCAGAAATCCAACCAGAAGCCTTCATGCTAAAGAAGACACCCTCACTCCCTTCCAGAATGTTCACTAATGTGTATATCAGGAGAAGGTTCTAGAATGTAGAAGTAGAAAGGTAAAGGGGTGGTTGGGCCACACTCAGCTATGTGCTCAGTTTTGAGTGTAGGGTGGGGTGCCAAAGGACCTCTTAGTCTGGACGTGGATGAGCACCACACATACCTAGAGGATAAAGGAATATAAACTAAAAACCATGAACATGTTTCCAAAAAGATATTCTCAAACGAAAGCATGCTTTTCTGTGCTGCCTTTTGCTCGTAAAAGATAAAAATGCCGTTCTAACACAGTAGTCGTGCAGTCAAGGTGGATGGCCGAAGAGAATTTGTGGCAAGTCAGCTGCCATTCCATATGGAACAGAGGAGCTTTGACATGAAGAGACGTGGGTAAAAACACAGGTGTAACTTAGAAGTTCATCTTTTAACTGCTTTCAGTTTTTGGTGGAGCAATGTTTAATATTAGGTAAGAATGGATATTTTCTTATCTGTCCTTACTTTTTATAAGTTGTTTAGTTCTTTCAAGAGCTTAGTGGAGAAAGGAGTCATGATTAAGTTTCCTGAGTGCAGCATGCAATGTAAGTGCTGCAGGAATCATACACACACTCAAAAAAAATACACATATAGACACACAATGCACACGCACATAAGCAGTATGTGTTGACTAAATTAAATTGGTTGAGAATGGAAAACAAAAAATTCTTTCTACTAAAAGCTTGAGATTCTAACATTCATGGGTTAGAGGATTTAAGACACCATATTCTTGACGTTTTCCTTGTGAGATATGAATCCTGAGTACTCTCACTGAACAGCTAACTGCAATTCAGGGAGTCTTGCCTCATTTATTGATAGTAGCACATGATAGACTCATCAAAATATCTCTCAGCTCCTGTGCTCTTAGCGGGTCTCTGCACACATCCACAGAGCGTGAGGTGGCACATATTCGAGAACAGATGGCTCAGACACAATTAATAAGGCGCCTTGAGTTATTTGCATATTCATTAGATAATATCAGTTATTCTTCAGCCCGAACAAAGAATTACACAAATGGCATTTGTGTTTCCTCCCATTAACACATTATTAAACGTAAAATGTCTGTGTTAGAATCTAGGCATAAAGTGATCCTTGGCTGCATGGCATACTGGCATTATTTGTGTAAGGTTTTAACATGGTAATAAAAGCATGCTGCCCTCCTGTGATTCAGTCCCGCTTTTATCAGCATGCAGAAAGCAAGCCAGGGTTCTTTACATTCTCCTGGCTCCCTGCTCTCTTTCTTCCCCTCTATACATGACTGCTAGGAGAGAGGTCACAGGAAAAATAAAGGGTATTCTTATCTCCACTTTGTAAAAAAAAACCAGAGAGCTAAAGAAAGAACTGAATGACAATGTCTTCTTACAAAGATGAAGAAGAAGAAGAAGAAGAAGAAGAAGAAGAAGAAGAAGAAGAAGGAGGAGGAGGAGGAGGAGGAGGAGGAGGAGGAGGAGGAGGAGGAGGGAAGAGGGAAGAAGAAGAAGAAGAAGAAGAAGAAGAAGAAGAAGAAGAAGAAGAAGAAGAAGAAGAAGAAGAAGAAGAAGAAGAAGA
>JABTXL010007734.1:22889317-22916153 GCA_025134845.1 Neodon shergylaensis
GAAGAAGAAGAAGAAGAAGAAGAAGAAGAAGAAGAAGAAGAAGAAGATTGTGCATTAGGATCCATTTTTAAACACTTTCTGATGACTAGTTTGTTGATAAAACCAGAAGACACAGATTTCATTATTTTTTAAGCAGACAGATAACACTGCATGTTTTTATCACACATAACATGATATTTTGAGGCGCATGTACATCGTCAAATAGGAAAAACTAGCTAATTTACATTGACTTTTAGCACAACTAAAATCAAATCAGAAGTTAAAATTCAAGCAGATCATACATTCCATGCACAATCTGACTTCTGAATCGTTCATACATGATCAGTTTCATATTATACCTCAGGTTATTCCTTCCCCATTTTACTAGTGTAAAGACGGCTGGGAAACTGCCAAAATTTGGAAATAAATAATCTATGCATTTATTTAAAATCAAAATAAAGTATAATAATAAAAGCTCAATGAAACAGCTGAAACACTGAAAACTGATATTTCATTGCAGGGAACAGAACAGCCAGGCTCAGAAGAACACGAATAGCGTGTCTTCTGCAGTGTGTGGAAGTAGTACAGGTACCGTGTGGGAAAGGGGGAGGTCTGAATGAGCACTGTCGTGAAGGAAGGAGTGTTCGTGTAAGACCTCCAACTCCCCTTGCTCACTGTACTGTCTGTCATGTGTTTTCTGTTGTGTGTAGTAGCCTTTTGTTTGCAGTGGATCTGAAATGCAGAGAGTCGGTTCCTCTCTGGAGTTGAGTCACTGGGAAATCATGGAGGAAGAGTTGAAAGCCTATATCTTAGGGACAGAGGTGCCCATGTGACACAGCGCTGTCCCACACCTGCTGGAATTTTGTGTGTGCTCCTGGTATAGGCATTCTCATTTGGAGGACATAGATGGTCCTTAAACAAAACCAACAGAATGTGGTGAACAAATATGGAGAAATCACACCAACACCTCTCATACCTGGTGCACGACCAAAGCCAAACCTGGGACCTGGATAGATTTTTCTGAAAGAAAAACAGCAAAAGGTAATAGAGACACATGGTGCGCGAATGCCATGGTGAGTCTGACCCACAAGTAGGTTTGGATTACTTAAAATGGAATAGACATTGACACATACAACCTGAAATGACAACTTTGCTAGTGTATGGTTTTATAACAATCTATCTCAGATCCAATAATCACTTATGAAGTATATAATAAAAACAAGGAACTCGTGGGTCAATAGGAATCTCCCTTGACTTCCTGGAAGGAAAAATCAAATATAGCAAGAACAAAACTGCAGGACAAGATATCCAGATGGTTCCAAAAAGAAAAGAATTGTGAGCAGCAAAAGCTGATAACAAAGCGAAGCATTCAGCCAAACTGAAACAAGGGAATTTTTTAGCAGTTGCAGAAAATGGGACTGGATACCCAAGGGATAGTACGTTGGTTATGAGAACCTCTTGACAAAAGTTTTTGTCCCACTAGTGGCTCCCAAATAAACACACAGAGATTTAATATTAATTATAAAGGCTCAGCCAATAGCTCTGGCTTGTTACTAACTAGCTCTTACAACTTAAATTAACCCATTTCTATTAATCTATGTGCTTCCATAGGGCTTTTACCTCTATCCCATTTTGTGTGTCTGACTCCCAGCTACCAACTTTCTCTGACTCTGTCCTTCTTCATTCCAGTTTAGTTATCCTGCCCAGCTACTGGCCAACCAACTTTTTATTAAATCAATCCGAGTGACAAATCTTCACAGTGTGCAAATGGATCATTCCACAGCAAGAACCCATGTGGCTCTGGAGTTTTACAGACATATTAGGACATGGTGAAGGAAGAGAATAAGAAGCAAGACTGTAGAGAATGGCTGGAGTGAGACCTGTGAGAAGCAAGCCAAGTCCCCAGAGAATGTGTACTGTTTGACACAGACATGACACTGACCCAAGTGGGAATGCAAAGCCTTCCATGCGTAAGGTTCATGCTGATAGCAAAGTCTTCTGGCCTTGGTGCAAATGTTGATAGTGTATGCAGTAAATTCCCACTTTAGTTTTCTCTCCCTGGATTTTACATGCTGAAGACTGCTCCCCTACAGCAGCTGCTACTACCATGCTCAGTCAAACCTGCCTCTTTGATCCAGCTCTATACCATAAGTTTGGCCGCCTTGTTTATCTGTATAATAATAAAATTAACCCCACCTCCTTATTGAGTTATATACAATATCCTTACTTCCCTGTCCAACTTTATGTAACAAATATGCTAGGCTCCCCTGTGCCTGTGTCTGTCATTTCTTCATTTCCTCATTGTTCCCAGTTAGGGCTCTGGGACCCAAGCTGTGCAAGAGTGCATCAGAGTAGCACCAGAACAAAGACCAGGACAGTGGATGCCACACTACAGGGAACTTGCATTGATCAGCAAGGTGAGTTCAATGGTTGCCAATTAGGGAGGCAAATTGCCCATCCCCCATCATCTGCTTCTTTACAGAAGACAACCATCAGGAGTGTTTGCAAGAGATACTTAAGGACCTTCTCCTTAGACTGCACAGTGTTTCTAACAGCTTTTAGAAATGTGTCCTCAGTGGCTCTTCACATCTGCCTATGCTCCAGAAACAGGGAGATCAACCTCTCCCATCTCATCATCACCTGCCCTGTGATTAGTGCCAAAATCATTACTAAGAAGACTGCGATAAAACGCATGCCTCTGCCAGGCATGGTGCTATGCCCACCTGTAATCCCAGCATGCAGGAGGCTGAGGCAAGAGGATCTCACATTGGAGATCAATGTGGGCTACATATTCACTTCAGGGCTGGCATTGACCCCATAAGGCAGATCCTGTTTCACCAAAGAAAACAAATAAGATACTGTGCCTTCTCCTTAAGTACGAACTTTGAAAATATTTTTAAATTACTTGATACGAAAAAGCTTGAGTAGATTCAAAATCTCTCTAAGCATCACTGAGAAAATTCAAGATTGTGTTTGTCAATACAAATCAATTATAGGATTTGGATTGCAGTAAATATTTTCATGTTTTATCAGCTTGTGAAGATAAATATTTACATCAGCATGACTGCCACGAGCTGGAGGAGATAATTAAGCGTTCGTCGGGAGTCAAGGGGTGGCCGTTTAAAGCACAAACTTTCATATAAACACCCAAGCTCAAACTTCACACTAAATGTGTACAAAGTATTTTATTTGAAAGATCTATAAACAAGCAAGTGAAATGTGGTGGTTTGATTGAGAATGGCTCCCATAGGTTTGCCTATTTGATGCTTGGTCCCTAGTTAGTGGAACTACTTGGTAAGGATCAGGAGGTGTGGCCTTGTCAGATGAGGTATATCACTGGGGTTGGACTTTGGGATTTCAAAAGCTCACTCCATGCCCAGTTAGTACTATCCACCTGGTGACTGAGGATAAGGATATGAGCTCTTAGCTACTAATCCAGTGCCTGCCTGCTGCCATGCTACCCACCATGATGGTCATGGACTCACCCTCTGAAACTGAAAGCCCTAAATAAGCTCTTCCTTCTATATGTTTCTCTGGTTATAGCATCTCTTCACAGCCATAGAAAAGTAATGAAGGCAACAATCTAATGCTTAAAGCACTGGGGTATTTTTCTATACTTAAATCTAAAGAATTTTTCTGCTTATTCTATCACTGGAAAGAAAAATAGTCTCAAACAGATGACAATGCAGGCAAAAGACGATTTCAGTGAATTAAAAATACTATATGATTTCTCTCAAGATAAATATGCTTTTTCAGCTGCATAGTTTAAATCCATCATATCATGAAATATTCATTCCAATCAGAGCCCATCTTTCTCTTATTTATTTCATAAAGTGTTTATTAATTTTGACCCCCTACTAAAGATAAAATCTCATGCCGGGTCACAGGCCAATTGCACTTTTGGAGGTTTTAATCTTTCTTCTACCATACACACACAAGAAGATTTTGAGCACTGTGTCTGGTGGACTGTGAACTAAGTGATCAATTTGAAAAGTTAATCCTATTCATTGTTTCTAAAATCTTATTAGTATTGTCCCATACGAATGTACGTATGGATGCATGAATATTAGGAAAATAAGCATGTGTATGTGGGTCTTCCTTCTCGCCATGGAAGCACTTTAACACATAGTACAACCAAAGGCCAGGGCACGTTTTTGACAAGCTATCCAAGGCACAAGCTGGTAACCTTAAATCTAGACATTTTAAATAGCTCTGATTTTCAAATTCAATGTTCGGTGCTTTGTGCTAAGATGTTGGCTTCAATTGGAAAGTGGTAATTACACTTTTATTCACAGAAAATACCCTTATTGGTATAGAGATCAAAATTGCTTTTACCAGATTACAGAGAAAACATAGCCAACTAATTGAAGTGATTAATATTAACTGCACAAAAGATATACTGCATTGGCTATATACTGAGAAAAGTCAAGATTGTGTTTGTCAATGCAAATCAATTATAGGATTTGGATTGCTGTAAATATTTTCATGTCTTATCAGCTTGATGGTTTTTTTTCAATCTGTGATTATATAAAACCAACCCAAATTTCAGTGTTTTGAAAAAGCAATTCCTGAGTCTGGAAAGATAGCTCAGTAGTGACGAGCGCTTGCTCTTCCTCCAGGCTCAGTTCTCAGCACCTACACAGTGACTCATAACGAACTGTCTGTAACTCTAGTTAGTTGACAAAAAAATTAGCCAGGACGCTTGTCCCCTTGTCAACTTGACACAAAACACTTTTAAAGACAACCTTTCTTTTCCGGAGGGGCTCATCTCCAAGATCTCAGATTAGTAAATACCACAAATATAAAATGCATCACAAACTGAAAAGCCCCACAGTCTTTACTAATTCAAACACTCTAAAAGTTCAATCTCTGTAAAAATCCAAGATCTATTTTAAAATACAAAATCTCTTTTTAAAAATCAAAGTGTTTCAACTGTGGATTCCTACAAAATATTAAAAAAAGGCTAAATATTTTCTTACTTCAAGAGGGAAGAACCAGGGCACAGACACAATCTGAACAAAGCAAAACCACACTTGAACGGTGTGCATAATTAAATACCCAGTGTCTGGAATTTACTCACCAACTTCTGGGCTCCTCCAAGGGGCTTGGGTCACTTCTCCATCTCTGTCCTCTGCAACCCAGACAGCTCTGGCTGGCTCCACTCTATACCTGCTGCTTTTCTTGATAGTTATCCCAAGATTCTGGCATCTCCCAAATGCTGGGGTCCTCTAATGCAAATGGGCTTCATTTTCACCAGTAGGCGCTCTTCATGATGCCAAATTCAACTTCTCTCCATGACCCCTTTTATCCTGGGCCTTCATCTGCTACTGAGGTTGCCCCTTCACCAACAGCCTCTTCTGGCTTCTCACGGTGCCAAGCCCCAGCTGCTCTCCACGACTCCTTCATGCCTTCAAAACCAGAACCACCTAGGTGACTCTTCCACTATCAAGTTCAGCTGCCAATAGGAGGGGTACGTGACCACTTCTGGAACACAGCTTCTGTGTCTTGATGCGAGGAAATATTTCCCAGAAGATGTCACTTCAACGATGCTGGTCTCTTTTTAATCACAGATTATTCTTAACAAATATTTACTTTAGTGGTTCTGATCTCTTGTCAATGTTAATCATAGCCAATTCTTCAGCTCCAACTGACCAAACAACAGAGGTTCTTTAAACAAATGACCTTACTGAGTCTTAGCTTCCCTCTGAAACTTCACAAGCCAGGCCTCTTCAAGGCTTCTAAAGAGCAGCCCACTGAACTCTCAAAACTCAATGGCTCTTCTAGCCAGAAGTTCCAAAGTCCCTTCACAGTCCTCCCTGAGACAACATGACCAGGTCCGTTCCAGCAATGCTCCACTATCGACAGTAAGACCAACACGTCCTAGTTAGGGTTCCATTGCTCTAACGAAACACCATGACCAAAGCAACTTCAGGAGGAAATGGTTTGTTGGCTTACACTTCCACGTCACCATTTATCATCTGAGGAACTCAAAACAGGAGCTCAAACAGAGTAGGAACCTGAAGGCAGAAGCTGGTGCAGAGGCCATGGAGGGGTGTGGCTTACTGGCTTCTTCTCCATGGCTTGCTCAGTCTGCTTTCTTATAAAACAGAGAACAACCAGTCCAGGGATGGCCCCACCCACAATGGATTGACACCTCCCACATCAGTCACTAATTAAGAAGATGTCCTACAAGATTGCCTACAGCCCAATCTTATGGAAACATTGTCTAAATTGTGCTTCCCTCCTTGCAGATGACTAGCTGGTGTCAAATTGACGTAAAATTAGCCAACACAGTGTTTATATATTGATATATTTGTAACAGTTTACACACATATTGGTCATCCATTTTTCAATTGATAGTGGTGGGGAAAATGCCACTATATTTAGAGGCTTCAGATTTAAAAGAACTTTGTATTGGAGCTTGAGGAATGTGTCAGAAGCTAAGAACATATACTCCTCTTCCAGAGAATCCACAACCCACGGGAAGTTCACAACCACCTATAACTCCACCTCCAGGAGATTCAGTGCCCTCTTCTGGCCTCCTTGAGCACCTGTGCACACAAGTGCACATACCCCACACATACCTACACATAATTGAGAATAAATCTTAATAACAAGAGCTTTGTACCAATTCTACTATATCAATGCAATTATCACTATAGTAACTATAGTAGCAGCTGCATTGTGAAGTTATTTAAATTTATAATGAAATATTAGAGAAGCCAATCTGAGATGTGCCATAGGGCAGTGCTCAATTGCTTTTCATGTTGTTGTAACCAAACATACAACAAGATTCAACCTGAGAGATAAGTTGAGGGTGTGGCCATCATGACAGGGATGGTGCGGTGGGTGTGAAGTAGTCTGTAAAGACCACCTTCTGTCTCCAACGGGACTCTTGTTTGCTGCTTCTCCAAGCACAGAGTGGACAGACAACAAAAATACAAAGGGAGTCCTTGTTTTCCAGCTCAGGATTAATGACCTGTAAATGGGATGAAAACAGCCTCAGACAGATGGCTTATCCAGGATTGAAAGGAAACAGGTTTGAATTCTCAGAAGAGGAAAACTGTCATAGCCCTGAGAACTGTTTATAGTTCACAAGCTCTTGGGGGGATTTGGGGTTTTAGGGGGGTACCAGTTGAGAGCACTCAGGATGCAAACTCCCAGCCTTCAGATGACAAAAAGGGGAGACGTTAATACACAAGTTGGGAGGTGACAAGTTATGCCAATTAACCCAATAATGGAAGTCATTGAGAACCATATGGGCACATGAAACTGGCACACTGTATACCTCATATAGATTCAACCCTTATTTAACAATTACATGATTTCAGAGGATAAAAAAATAAAGCCATGGACACTGGAGGATGTGCAGACCTCCAAAGATTTACTGGAAATTAAAACATCACATCATAATTGTTGAAGATCAAAATTCAACACATGAAGAAAATAGTCAATTAATTCCAAAGACAGCAAAGAAGAAATGTATAAGAAAGCAAATGTATTCTCTGCTGGTCAGCAGGGAATGCTCTGTCTAGAAGCCAGAGGCTAAGCAACAGACACTGATCCAGCTAAAGAGATGTGGTAAGAATTCAGATGCGGGGGGAGAGGGAGCAGAGTGTGGGTGTAACCGCGTGAATTTCTACTCCCAAAGGGAGTAGACTGAGACAAAAACCGGACAGGAATGTTTCCCATACCTGTAATGCTAATTTAGTAAACAATTAAATGGTTAGAATAGCACAGGCAATAACCAGGATGGTGGTGTCTTCCAGTCCTGGTTCTTCTTCACAATAACTACCCACCTACACAGCTGAGACCATACCCCATGAAAGCCTCTCTGCTGCTGCATGCGGAAGAGCTGAGGGCCCTCTTCTCTGGGTGCTGCACACCCACCCCAGGTGCTGTGGCCCAGGGCAACATCAGGATGCCATTCCCAACTCAGCTCCTCTGTAGTCAGTGCCTTCAGGCTTCTTATCCTCCTGAGTGCTAAGACGTGACGGAGCATGAATGCTAAGCAAGCCCTTCTCTTTGGAAAGTCTGAAATGATTTCACTTAGGAAGCAGTGTCTATGGAGGGTGATTGCACTTCAAGTGTTCATTCCTAGCTCAAGCCACAGCATAAGAAAATGGAGCATTTTCAATAAAATTATCTAAAAGTATTAATGCCTGTTGCTTACTCAAGAAAAGCGATGGTGGAGGCTTGAGGGAAAACTCACATATCCTTAGTCAGCTGACCCAGGTCATACTACATTGACAGCAGTGTGGACACCTGTCATGGTGCGGCGAGAGGGACATTTGACCTCTGCATCTCCTCCCATGGTTAATCATGAGAAAACCCTTAGCGGTCCCAACAGTGGGCCACTACTCAAGCGTAGAACCTCACGTTCTGTTGATCAGCACATTGCAGTAGTCGTAAGAACAGCCGAGTCGGCAGAGCACCGGCGCAGGCCTAGGCGGGGCGGCAGACCTGCGCAGGCCCAGGCGGCAGACCACCGGCACAGGCCCAGGCAGCAGACCGGCGCAGGCGGCGGCAGACAGCGGGGACCAGAGCACAACACCAAGAGCAGATCGCCCCACTACAATTAAAGCAAAGAGGTAGGCCTTTGGTTGGCGAGATCCCTAGCAAAGAAGGAGCCAGGTCCTGTTCCTGAAGACCCTTCTAAGGGGCGAGAGGGAACTTGGCCCCTGGCAGGAGCCAGGAAACAGAGTGACAGCATTTTGTAAGAGAAGCCCCTGGCCAACAGGGAAACCTGATCCGGTTTTAAAAGACCCATTAGATAGCTTCGATAGGAGGAGATGGGCAGGTGCCAAGGCAAGAATTCACCCAATAATCTGAAAAACAACATGAAAACACCAGAACCCAATGTTCTTACAACAGATGGACTTGAACACCCTAATACGGAAGAAGTGGAAAAAATTGACTTTATGAAAGCAATAGAGTCCATTAAACAACATGTGAAAAGTGCCCTTATAGAAATGGATGAGACGTATAACCAAAAGTTTGAAGAAATGAGTAAATACATACATAATACCCTGGGAAACCAAGAAAAAACGATCAAACAGGTAATGGAAACAGTTCAAGAATTGAAAACTGAAAGGGAAGCAAGGAAGAAAACACAAACTGAGCACCAGCTGGATATGGAAAATCCAGGTCAATGAGCAGAGCCTACAGAAACAAGCATAATCAATAGAATACAAGAAATAGAAGAAAGAATCTCAGATTCTGAGGACACCATAGAGAAAATAAACGCACTGATCAAAGAAAACAGCAAAGCCAACAAATTCTCATCACAAAACATGCAGGAAATATGGGACACAATAAAAAGACCAAACCTAAGAATAATAGGAATAGAAGAAGGAGAAGAGTCACAGCTCAAAGGCCCAGAAAATATTTTTAACAAAATTATGGAAGAAAACTTTCCCAACATAAAGAAAGATATTCCTTTGAATATTCAAGAAGCATACAGAACACCAAACAGACTGGATCAAAGAAAAACATCCCCTCGCCATATAATAATCAAAACACAGAATATACAGGTTAAAGAAAGAATATTAAGAGCTGCAAAGGAAAAAGGCCAAGTAACTTATAAAGGTAAACCAATCAGACTTACACCTGACTTCTCTATGGAAACCATGAAAGCCAGAAGGTCCTGGATAAAGGTACTGCAGAAGCTAAGAGACCATGGATGCAAACCCAAACTACTATACCCAGCCAAGCTATCGTTCACTATCAATGGAGAAAACAAGACATTCCAGGATAAGAACAAATTTAAACAATACATAGCCACAAATCCAGCCCTACAGAAGGTAATAGAAGGAAAATCGCAACCCAAGGAATCCAACATTGCCAACACTGCCTACAACAACTCAGGCATCTAGCAACCCTTCACCAGCACAACTCAAAGAAGGGAGACACACAAAATCTAATACCAAAAACAATAAGAATAACAGGAGTAAACAACCACTGGTCATTAATATCACTTAATATTAATGGTCTCAATTCACCTATAAAAAGGCACAGACTAAGAGATTGGATACGAAAACAGGATCCAACATTCTGCTGTTTGCAAGAAACACATCTCAACCACAAAGACAGGCATCTACTCAGAGTAAAGGGCTGGGAAAAGGTCTTTCAAGCAAATGGTCCTAAGAAAAAAGCAGGTGTGGCCATATTAATTTCTAAAAAAACTGACTTCAAACTGAAATCAATCAGAAGAGATCGAGATGGACACTTTATACTTATAACAGGAACAATTCATCAGGATGACGTATCAATCCTGAATATCTATGCCCCTAATACAAAAGCACCCACTTATCTAAAAGAAATATTACTAGAACTGAAGGCAGACATTAAATCACACACACTAGTAGTAGGAGACTTCAATACACCTCTCTCTCCAATAGACAGGTCAATCAGACAGAAACCTAATAGAGAATTAAGAGAATTATTGGAGGTAATGAAGCAAATGGACTTAACAGACATCTATAGATCATTCCACCCAAATAGGAAAGAATATACCTTCTTCTCTGCAGCTCATGGAACCTTCTCGAAAATTGACCACATACTCGGAAACAAAGGAAACCTCCACAGATACAAAAAAATATCAGTGTCCACCTGTGTCTTATCAGATCACCACGGATTAAAGTTAGAAGGCAACAACAATACTACCCCCAGAAAGCCGACAAACTCATGGAAACTGAACAGTCAAATACTGAACCACACCTGGGTCAAGGAAGATATTAACAAAGAAATTAAAGTCTTCCTTGAATTTAATGAAAATAAAGAGACAACATACTCAAACCTATGGGACACGATGAAAGCAGTGCTAAGAGGAAAGTTCATAGCACTAAGTGCACACTTAAAGAAAACAGAGAAAGCATACATCGGGGACTTAACAGCACACCTGAAAGCTTTAGAAGAAAAAGAAGCAGATGTGCCCAGGAGGAGTAGAAGACTGGAAATAATCAAACTGAGGGCTGAAATCAACAAAATAGAAACACAGAAAACAGTCCAAAAAATCAATGAAACAAAAAGTTGGTTCTTGGAGAAAATCAACAAGATCGACAAACCCCTATCCAAACTAATTAAACAACAGAGAGAGAACACGCAAATAAATAAGATCAGAAATGAAAAGGGGGACATAACCACAGACACAGAGGAAATTCAGAGAATCATTAGATCTTACTACAAAAGCCTGAATGCCACAAAACTGGAAAATGCAAAAGAAATGGACATTTTTTTAGATAAGTACCATATACCAAAGCTAAACCAAGACCAGGTGAACGATCTAAATAGACCGGTTAGTCACGAAGAACTAGAAGCGGTTATCAAAAGTCTCCCCTCCAAAAAAAGCCCAGGACCAGATGGCTTCAATGCAGAATTCTACCAGAACTTCCAAGAAGAGCTAATACCTATACTCCTTAATGTATTTCACAATATAGAAACAGATAAGTCATTGCCAAATTCCTTTTATGAAGCTACAGTTACCCTGATACCAAAACCACACAAAGACCCAACCAAGAAAGAGAATTACAGGCCTATCTCACTCATGAATATTGATGCAAAAATTCTCAATAAAATACTGGCAAACCGAATTCAAGAACACATTAGAAAAATTATCCATTATGATCAAGTAGGCTTCATCCCAGAGATGTAGGGCTGGTTCAACATACGCAAATCTATCAATGTAATCCACAATATAAATAAACTGAAAGAAAAAAACCATATGATCATTTCATTAGATGCTGAAAATGCATTCGACAAAATTCAACACCCCTTTATGATAAAGGTATTGGAGAGACTAGGGATACAAGGGTCATACCTAAATATAATAAAAGCTATTTACAGCAAGCGGACAGCTAACATCAAATTAAACGGAGAAAAACTCAAAGCCATCCCACTAAAATCAGGAACACGACAAGGATGCCCACTCTCTCCATACCTCTTCAATATAGTGCTTGAAGTTCTAGCAATAGCAATAAGACAACATAAGGGGATGAAGGGGATTCGTATTGGAAAGGAAGAAGTTAAGCTTTCATTATTTGCAGATGATATGATAGTATACATAAGCGACCCCAAAAACTCTACCAAAGAACTCCTACAGCTGATAAACACCTTTAGTAATGTGGCAGGATACAAGATCAACTCCAAAAAAAATCAGTTGCCTTCCTATACACTAAGGATAAAGAAACAGAGAGGGAAATCAGAGAAGCATCACCTTTCACGATAGCCAGAAACAGCATAAAATATCTTGGGGTAACCCTGACCAAGGAAGTGAAAGATCTATTTGACAAGAACTTTAAGTCTTTGAAGAAAGAAATAGAAGAGGACACCAGAAAATGGAAGGATCTCCCTTGCTCTTGGATTGGGAGGATCAACATAGTAAAAATGGCAATTCTACCAAAAGCAATCTATAGATTCAATGCAATCCCCATCAAAATTCTTCACAGATCTGGAGAAGACAATAATCAACTTTATATGGAAAAACAAAAAACCCAGGATAGCCAAAACAGTCTTATAAAATAAAGGAACGTCTGGAGGCATTACCATCCCTGACTTCAAACTCTATTACAGAGCTACAGTATTGAAAACAGCTTGGTATTGGCATAAAAACAGAGAAGTCGACCAATGGAATTGAATAGAAGACCCTGACTTTAACCCACAAACCTATGAGCACCTGATTTTCGATAAAGGAGCTAAAAGTATACAATGGAAAAAAGAGAGCATCTTCAACAAATTGTGCTGGCAAAACTGGATGTCAATCTGTAGAAGAATGAAAATAGATCCATATCTATCACCATGCACAAAATTCAAGTCCAAGTGGATTAAAGACCTCAATATCAGTCCAAACACACTGAACCTGATAGAAGAGAAAGTGGGAAGTACTCTACAACACAGGGGCACAGAAGACCACTTCCTACGTATAACCCCAGCAGCACAGACAGTAAGCACCCTACAATAAATGGGCACAGGAGATCGCTTTCTATGTATAACCCCAGCAGCACAGACATTAAGGGCAACATTGAATAAATGGGACCTACTAAAACTGAGAAGCTTCTGTAAAGCAAAGGACACTGTCACTAAGACAAAAAGGCAACCTACTGACTGGGAGAAGATCTTCACCGACCCTGCAACAGACAAAGGTCTGATCTCCAAAATTTATAGAGAACTTTGAGATATCATCTTACACCTGTCAGAATGGCTAAAATCAAAAACACCAATGATAGCCTTTGCTGGAGAGGCTGTGGAGGAAGTGGTACCCTCATCCATTGCTGGTGGGAATGCAATCTTGTGCAACCACTTTGGAAATCAGTGTTTCGGTTTCTCAGGAAATTCGGGATCAACCTACCCCTGGACCCAGCAATACCACTCTTGGGAATATACCCAAGAGATGCCCTATCACATGACAAAAGCATTTGTTCAACTATGTTCATAGCAGTATTATTTGTAATAGCCAGAACCTGGAAACAACCTAGATGCCCTTCAATGGAAGAATGGATGAAGAAAGTGTGGAATATATACACATTAGAGTACTACGCTGCGGTAAAAAACATTGACTTCTCGAATTTTGCATGCAAATGGATGGAAATAGAAAACACTATCCTGAGTGAGGTAACCCAGACCCAAAAAGATGAACATGGGATGTACTCACTCATAATTGGTTACTAGCCATAAATAATGGTCACAGAGTATATAACTGGTGAACCTAAAGAAGCTAAATAAGAAAGTGAACCCAAGGAAAAACATATAATTATCATCTTGGCTATGGGAAGTAGACAAAATTGCCAGGGAGAAAATTTGGGATCTTGGGGGTGGGGTGGGATGGGGGTAACGGGGGATGGGGAGAGAAAAGTGAGAAGGGGAGGATGAGGGAAACTTGGGGAAATAGGATGATTGGGATAAAGGAAGGTTGGATAGGGGAGCACGGAAGCACAATTCTTAGTTAAGGGAGCCACCTTAGGGTTGGCAAGAGACTTGAACCTAGAGTGGCTCCCAGGAGCCCAAGGCGAGGTCCCCAGTTAGTTCCTTGGGCAGCTGAGGATAGGGAACCTGAAATGACCCTATCCTATAGCAATGCTGACAAATATCTTGCATATCACCATAGAACCTTCATCTGGTGATGGATGGAGATAGTCACAGAGACCCACACTGGAGCACCGGACTGAGCTCCCAAGTTCCCAATGAGCGGAAGGAGGGAGAACATGAGCAAGGAAGTCAGGACCACGAGGGGTGCACCCAACCACTGAGACAGTGGGGCTGATCTGTTGGGAGCTCACCAAGGCCAGCTGGACTGTGACTGAAAAAGCATGGGATAAAACCAGACTCTCTGAGCATGGCGAACAATGAGGGCTGATGAGAAGCCAAGGACAATGGCACGGGGTTTTGATCCTACTTCATGTTCTGGCTTTGTGGGAGCCTAGCCAGTTTGGATGTTCACCTTCCTAGACATGGACGGAGGGGGGAGGACCTTGGACTTTCCACAGGGCAGGGAACCCTGACTGCTCTTTGGACTGGAGAGGGAGGGGGAGAGGAGTGGGGGGAGGGGGAAAAGGGTGGGAGGAGGGGGAGGGAAATGGGAGGCTGGGAGGAGGCGGAAACTTTTTTTTTCTTTTTCTCAATAAAAAATTAAAAAAAATAAAATAAAAAATAAAAGTGGAGCCACCCCAAGGGGAAGCCACAGTCACTTACTAAGGGTGGGAATAGCACATGATGCTTTATTAAACAAAAATGATCACTGGAGTCAGAATTTGAGAGGAAAGAGAAGAAAAGAGTATCTTGGGGCTCCATCCATCTCAAGCAGGAGACTCAAGACATAAAAACACAGATAAATTACAAACTCTGACTGAGTGTGAGCCCTAGAAAGAGTGTGAAAAACAAAAACGATGTAGCAGCAGCAGGTGATTCTGCATGGGTCTTGCCCTTCTTCTTAAGACAGAACAAGGAATAGCACACACTGGAGAACATTCCAGGAAGTGGGACAGGGAGTTCTCCAGGTGAGGAGATGGACAGGGTAACAGCAATGACCCAGACGGAAGTAGGATAGCAGACAGGAACACAGGAAAATGAGCGTGTCTGGAAATACATGTTGAGGATTTTCTTTAAATTGTCAAAAAAAAAAAAACCTGAGAATTCATTAGAAAGAGAAAAGAGATTATCTTCTTTGCTGGCATGCAGCCTCAAGGTTTCCATTGCAAAGAAGATGAGGAGGAGGGCCCTCTCTGTCTTCACTGCCAGCAGACAATGCTCCTTACTTGGAATAGGTTTTGTTGGCAGGAGGGGAGCAAGATGGGAAGGAAGGAGTTGGAAATAGGAATCACTGTCTCTGGCTCCTGGACACTGTTAAAACCTTCTTTGTATCTTGAATCAAGAATTTGTAACAGGGCTTATGGCATTTGCGAATGAATGGTCTTAGCAAATCTCGTCAAATTAATATCTGTTCTCACCATGGAAGAAACATCACAAAGAAAGTGACTTAAAGGCATCAGAAAAAGAGCAGGAGAAACACACCATTAATCATCTGAACGGAAATTCCAGGTTCTCATAGCTACAGAAAAGCGACAACAAATATTTCCAATGATTGAGCAGAAAGATGTGTCAAGCTAATATAAAACTACAGAAACTGATATAAAGCCATTCGAAAAGGGTTTTAAGTGGTATGCAAACACTAAATATTGCATCATGGAGCATTAGAACAGCACAAAGACGTCCAGTGCTCTTCTGAGTCTGTAGTGGTGTCGGGGCTGGCGGCTCTCTGTGATTGATACAGCTCTTCACCTTGTTCTCCTTGAACCTTGCCAAGGAAGGCCACCTTCCTTTGGGTGGCTATGTGTCCACTGTAACACAAGCAGGTGTGTCACCCAGCATGGGTCCTACTGGTCCCTGTGGGGTGGATGTGAGAATCGGCCTCAGGGGCAGGTGCTTCCAGCCTCTGCCGCCTCGTGTGGAAGTGGACAGCATGCTGTGGTGAAGCCAGCTGCATCCCTCTCTCACCTCTGGAGCTCACACTGCAGCCATTGGACTAAACCTATCCCAGGCTCCTTCAGCCATAGCTCAGGATCAATGGAGGCTTGAGGCCTCCAGGCCTCTGTGGTATGGTGTGGGGGCTGAGCTGCCCTGGTAGGCCTGAAGGATTGCAGACTTTAGCTTACCTGTGCCACTGGGGGAGCTACAGCTTCAAGGATTCTGAGGTCTGGTCTATTTTTCTAAATTGTGGTTCCAAATCACCTATTTCTTTATACACCCAAAATTATGAATGCTGTGTAAAACAAATGACAGGATACTTAATCTTAGAATTTATGAAATTAGAAAATTGAGCGTCAAATGGTCAAGGTCTTCAGAAGATGCCAACACTAGTTGACGTTTTTGAGCTCTTTAGGCGCTAGAGAAGGAGCTCAATCACTAATGTCCCTTATTACAAAAGCAGGAGGTCCTGGATTCAGGCCCAGAGCCCACATCAGAAAGCTGCATAATGTAGTTCCTACATGTAATCCCAGCTCAGAGACAGTATGGGAGATAGAGGCAGAGACAGGAACCAGATCTATCTGGCCAGCTGTCTGAAATAATTGGTGAGGCCCAGGTCCCAGTAAGAGATCCTGTCTCACAAAACAAGGAGGGTGGCTCCACAAGAATGACCACTGCCCTACACATACATATTCATGTACATATATATATACATATACATATATACATACATACAGATACAAATACATGAGCACACACATACATAGACAATGATATGCATATTTTAAAATGTCCAGTGAAACCCACTGTTTTATATACCTGATAAAAATAGTGACAAATAAGCCAGATAGCTAATAAGTGACCTATTGTTAATTAGGGTTTCTATCGTAATAATAAAAAACCAGGACCAAAAGCCACTTGAGGAGGAAAGCATATAGGATTTACTTCATCTTGTACCTTGTGCTCCATCTTCCATGACAGTCAGGACAGGGCCCTGGAGGCAGGAGCTGATGCAGAAGACATGGAAGGATGCTGCTTACTAGTTTGCTCCACATGGCTTTCCCAGCCTGGGTTTCTTACAGAACCCAGGACCACCATCCCATGAGTGGAACTGTTCACAGTGGGCTGGGGATTCCCACATCACCACTAATCAATATAGTTATTATATATATATATTATATATATTTACACATATATACATTTTTTTAAATTTTTAATTCATGAAAAAGAATACTATTAAGTTAAAAAGATCACAACAACTCTATTTTCAAAACAGTACTCCGGTTCAGACATAAGCTTTAAAATGTCTTTTTTTTTCCTTTTTTTTAAAAAAATTTATTTATTTTTTATTGAAAATTTCCACCTCCTTCCCTCCTCCCACTTCCCTCCCCTCCCCCCACTCCTCCTCCCCCTCCCTCTCCAGTCCAAGGAGCAGTCAGGGTTCCCTACCCTATAGGAAGTCCAAGGTCCTCCCTGTTTCCCCCAGGTCCAGGAAGGTGAGCATCCAAACAAACTAGGCTCCCACAAAGCCCGTCCATGCAGTAGAATCAAAACCCAGCGCCATTGTCCTTGGCTTCTCCCTCAGCCTCCACCATCAGCCACATTCAGAGAGTCCGGTTTGATCAAATGCCCCATCAGTTCCAATCCAATTGGACTTGGTGATCTCCCATTAGATCAGTCCCGCCATCTCAGTGGGTGGGTGCACCCCTCGTGGTCCTGACTTCCTTGCTCATGTTCTCCCTCCTTCTGCTCTTCATATGGACCTTGGGAGCTCCAATGTGAGTCTCTGTCTCTATCTCCATCTATTGCCAGATGAAGGTTCTATGGTGATATGCAAGATATTCATCAGTGTGGCTATAGGATAAGGCCAGTTCAAGCACTCTCTCCTCTGCTGCCCAAGGAACAAGCTGGGGACATCTCCTTGGATACCTGGGAACCCCTCCAGAGTCAAGTCTCTTGCCAACATTAAAATGGCTCACTTAATTAAGATATCTACTTCCCTGCTCCCTCATCCAGCCCTCCTCCATCCCAACCATCCCATTCACTCAAGTTCTCCCCATACTCCCCTTCTCCCTTCTCTCTCCCCATCTCTCCTTATCCCCACCCCATCCCCACCCCCGTGCTCCCAACCCCTGTCCAGCAATCTTGTCCACTTCCAATATCCAGGAGGATAACTATATGTTATTCTTTGGGTTCACCTTCTTATTTAGCTTCTCTAGAATCATGAATTATAGGCTCAATGTCCTTTATTTATGGCTAGAATCCACTTATGAGTGAGTACATACCATATTCATCTTTTGGGGTCTGGATTACCTCACTCAGGATAGTGTTTTCTATGGTATAAATACATGTGTATATATATATATACATATCTCACAGGCCAATCTAGTAGGAGCACTTTCTCAACTGAAGTTCCCTCTTCCTAAATGATGACTATGCCAAGTTAACATAAAACATAGCAAGCGCACTTCAAATGGATAGGGAAAAGATTATTTCCATGTCCAGGAAGGTTATCATTTAATAAGATATCAACATTTTAATTAGAATATGTATTATCCAGTTGATGAATAAAGTCATTGCAGATTCTGATGAAGCTGAAAGACAGGGACGGACACTCGACCTAAGTGAGGTAGTCCCAAGTTCATCGAAAATGTGAATTTAATTGTATTGACAAAGTCTGATGGTCAAGAATTGAGTTTACAATGTTCATACTGGGTGTTTAAGGAAAAGCCCAAAGAATCCTATCTTACCCACATTTTCTTATTCTTTTGACAGAGTAGATTTATGCTAAATAGATAGTTTCGAGAAACTTTCATCTTATTAGAAAATCACAGAAGTATACAAAATTCATATGCCTAAATCAGTGGTTCTCAATCTTCCTAATACTGCAACCTTTTAATACAGTCCTTCATGTGATGGTGAACTCCTCCCCCCAACCGTAAACCTGTTTCATTGTTACTTCATAACTGTTATTTAGTGCTGTAATAAATCGTAACATGAATATTTGATATACAGGATAGCTGATATGTGACCCCGTGAAAAGGTCATCCTCCAAAGGGACTGTGACCCTCAGGTTGAGAACCACTGACCTAAATAATCATAGGGGATGGCAGGCTTCCCTCTGAGGGCCCCACGTTTCTGAATCCTTTAAGGGGCATGTTCTTTTAGTACAGGGAAAGCAAAGCTTGCTTTGACACAACAGCCCCTGCCGAAGGAATTTCAGCAGGACAATGCTTCGTCTCTTTGACTGACAGGTTTGGCCGGCCTGTGGCCGTCTGCTTGCACATATTTGCCTTGTTTACATTACAAGGAAGTGAGCAGCCGCACATGTTTCGGCGGAGACATCAATAGCATCTGCATTTTCTGGCATGTCACCCTCAAAGGCATCTTCATGAAGATAGGCATGTAGCCGCAGGAACCTGAGGGGCTGAGAGGAGAAAAAAATGGAAGGGGGCCCTCATAGGGTTTTGTCGGGCTTCTGTTCTGTCTCAGTAGACTCGGATGCAATTGGGGAGATGCTGATTGTGGCATGGACCCTCCCTAAAGGTCTAGTCAATTTTACGTTGTGTCAGGACACTGCAGAGCAAAGACCTTAGGGGAGAAACAGTCTGGAGGAATTGGTCATAAGTACCCTGGACACAAACCTTTTGAAAAGGTCATATAAAAACCTATTACTGTACAAGCTTCCTAAAACATATGCACATATGGACATTAAAAGTGTTATTCTATAGTGAGGTGACAAGGCCCCTTTGGACTCCAGAGGCTAACAAACAAATAGCCTATTGCTGGAAATGTATTACCTTTTGGAATTATTGATTTTTGCTGGAGGGAGGCCCCACACACTACCCAAATACTACAGGCTGTTGCCAATACTGCTGGACATCCCCAAAAACTTGAAGTAAGGCTTCATTGCTGGAGACAATGCATGCCTGATTGTTAGAACAGATAAGAATCAAGTTGGCAGCGACTTGGAAGTCCCATCATTTCTGACTAGCTTTTGTAGTGCTGAGAGGTGATATATGCACCCTTCCAGAGTAAAATAATAAATAATAACAATAACAATAATGGTGATGATGGTAATGATGATGATGATAAGTTTTACCCAGCTGGGAATTTTGCAAGCTACAATAATTACCATCCTGGCAAGATGTGCCCACTGGCGCCACGATGCCATGGACATCATGGAAGTAACCAATGATTTTCTGGTTGGATTTAGGGCCTGACCCAAAGATGGAATCCATATCTGGCTCCATCATCAGGGCCAAGAACTGTGGCTAGTTGGGCCTTACACTGCAGAGGAGAATCTACTGCTGCTATTCTGCTAAGTAGACCTAGTATTAAAATTTTTCCAAATGACTTATCCATATATCCATAGTTTACAATCTATCTCAGATCACATCAGAGAAGTTTCTTTTTGCAGTAAGTGTAAGTTAACACTGAGACCCACAACTAACTGGTCAAGGTGCAGAAAATAAAAGACTGCAGAATTCTCAACCTTAAATGAGATAGCCATATTATGACCCTTTCCGCGATGTTCAGAGATCATTGTAGAAGAGGGAGAAAGAGTATAAGAACCAGAGGTGGTGGGTGACTACAGGGAAATGGCAGGGAAGCTACACACACAAATGCACGGTGGTTATAACAACATGCACAAGGCATAGGCAGGATGGAGTCAGACAGTACTGTAGCATTGAGTGGGGCAGTATTCAGGAAATCCCGCCCCTTCGCTAAGGATCTGTGGGCAACTGATAGCTGCTGAGAGAGGAGTTGGGCTGTTTAAGGGTATGGCTCCTGTTCAGTCAACCAGAGCTGGGGTAGGGATGCATATGACAAAATACAACGTAGAAAAGTCCCAAAGCATTAATAAAAACTACTTTAAGTCAGAGAAATTCCAAATAGCTTAATGATGCACAGCACAATGCCTTAAAAGTACAAGAACAAGACAAGCCCCAGAACAGTAGGTGTCAAAGAGAAGTCAAGGTCAGAGATGAACGGCAGGAGACTAAGGGAGCATCGTGGACAATAAGTCAAATGAATGTTGGCTCCCTGAAAAAGATAAACAACATTTTTAAAAATCCTACAGAAACTAGCTAAAGGAAGAGAGAGAAGCCCCCAACTGATAAACTTAGAGGTGAAAGGGGATGTGGCAATGTCGTCTAATGAAATTCAGATGGTCATTTGGGAAGACTTTGCAAGTTTATATTCCAAAGAGATTGGGAAGCCTAAAAGAAATAAACCAAGTCTAGATGCATGGGACTTACCAAAACTAAAACATAAAAGTAATAAGATTGAAGCAGTTGTAAAAAGCCTCCCCAGAAAGAAAGACATGGACCAGATATGTTCACTACCAAACCTTTAAGGGACAGCCGGCACCAAGCCTCCTCCACTGACGTCCTGTCAGGTATTTGACCATCATAGTGATGAGTGCAATATCCACAATGGTCCTCACCCAGAGCAAAGGACCCTGATCCAGGTCCTTTGAACCTGAATGTTTGCTGGCAAGCTTCCAGTGCAAGTTTTCTCAGGTAAGTAGCCTTGTACAGCGGCTTTCAAAGCAGGGGAGCTAGTGGATATCAAGGGTGGGGGATTTTTTTTAAGCAGTGATGATAGATCCCGCAGTAAAAGCATAACTGAGAAATTCATTACCAGGTCTCCCGCAGGCAGTGCTGAAGCTGGAGCGGTCATCTAAGCGACTTATAAGAACATCTCACTTCACTCTGATTGAATCAGATTTGAAAAAAAAAAATCAATTTCCCAGCATGAATCCCAGCTTCTTTTCAGCTATCTAGTTAAAATATTTATCTTAAAGTAACAAGGTATCAAATAATTTTACATCACTGATTATAGAAATGCCCCTAATCTTGATGGACTCAGAAGTAATTCAGGCGCGCTGTGCTGGGATGTATATTGCAGATAAAACCCATCTATTTATTTCAGATGGCACAGATATTGGCTACAGCAGTATTTTCAGAGCTCTGAAGATGAGGTATCTGCAATGCTGTGTGCAGAATGCGAATGACCTCACCGCTGCTGAAGCCCCAGGCTTCATTCTGCATCAGGGAAATATCCATTGTTTGCGTGCTGAGCTGACCTGTGCTTGGGGTCTTGTGGGTTTTGTTTGTTTGTTTTTGTTTTTTTCTGTGTGAGAGAGACTATAGTAAAACTGGATATAGAATTCTTCGATTACTGTCATCAGCTTAATTCAATTTGGTTCTATTTAGGAAGCAAGCCAACAAAATACAACAAAATGAACGCTAAAATAAAGATTATTTCAAGGCTGAATATGATTTTCTATATTAAAACATGAAGTATTCATAATTCTACATTGAGTGGCTAGGGATACTGAACAAGGTGTGCTGGGATGATGTAATGTATACCTAAGGAAGATAAGAACAAATGCAAGCCCAGGCTTCGGCTTTGGGAAGGGACAGATATAGTGTGAGAGCTTTCCTCACAACCCCTGCTCATCATCTCTCCTCCATAGGCCTTCGGTGGTGCTTCCAATACAAACTAGAGTTGGCCTGCCTGGGTCGCTGGACCCATGGAGCATCCCTAGTAAGTATTCCTACACTCAGTGGCCGGTCAGAATCACAATGGTGCTTTCAACCAACCACTAAACTCAAACGCAGTGCTCCAAAGACAGCCTCTTCTGAACCAGTCCCCAAAAATGTGACTAGCCATGCCTGCAGAAGAGGGCATGTGCGGGGAGGGACCTAGGGAGATGACACAGGGGACAGACAGGTGGAGGGGGCCACATGTGGAGGTGGCAGGTGGAGAGGGCATTTGGAGGGGGCACGTAGAGGGGAGAGATAGAGGGAGCATGCTGAGGGGCACGTGGAGGGGCGTGTGGAGACAGGGTGTGGAAAAGGGTTCATTTTCTCTGAAAATGTCACAAGAACACGACCACGGGAAGGCACGTGAGGAGCTTAAATAACTTTGGAAAGGAAGTTCTACCGCACATTGGCTAGGCCCTGGGAAGGCGGATGCAGTAGGATGTATCAAGGATAGCAAGGATATAGCAAGGATGGGGAGCAGATGGTGCACACAGGAGAGTAAGCTAGACCTCTTGACTAGAGGGGCTGCCTGAGGAGATGCCACAGAGAAAGAGAAACAGAAAGTTCAAAGGCAGCTCCCGAGAGTCTCCCAAGAGAGTCTCCAACCGACCAGAACAAGAGAGGGAACCTGCTAGGGAGACACAGGGAGAAGGTGGCCCTGAGCACCAGTCAAGGGCACAGTTCTAGCACTGCCTGCCCTGTGATGCCTGAGGAGAACGCTGACGCTGAAGACTTCAGTCAAAGGCAGCCAGGAAGATTCCCTCCACATAGGATCCTCACCTGACACAGAGCACGGACGAGTGAAGCGGGGGAAGGGGGGGGATTCAAGGCAGCAAAGCTGAAGTCATTAATACAAGTAATTTCTCAGGTTTATGCTAAAATAGAATAGATCCAGACACGCATACCCCAGAACACAGCCAGGCACATGTCATACCGTCTACAGAGAGCAAAAGAAAAGGAAAAAAAATCACAGCAACTGGTAGAGAAAGAAACAAAATGTTCTAATTCCTGCTATTTTCAGCAGCCCTTTTCTCTAGCTCTGTTCTCTAGGGAACAGTGAGTTTGCATAGAGAACTGGGGAAGCAACAGAGACAGTTCCCTGACCTACAAATTCTCACCAGCCTCACTTGGGGAGCAATGACTGCCCCTCAGGTTTGGTACATGAGGATGGATGAAGGCCATGCAAGGGGACCTGGGGCTGAAGAGTGTCTGGGCCAGAATGCTTGATAAACAAGAGTGGATGAAGGAGAGGGGGCACACACACTAACACAGTTGGGGGTATAAGATGGTTTATGCTCAATCTAAATAACAGCCGATGGCTTTCAAACCAACAAGGATTTGGTTTTCACTCTACAGAGCACAGGTCCGGGAGCCTGACTCCTCAGATTCACCCCAGCTAAACACCACAAGAGAAAAGAAAAGAGAGGGGGGCGTGGAAATTATAAAACCTGCAAAGCACAATCCCTTACATGCAACTACTTAAACTTTTAGAATGCTCCTCAGAGGTGAAAAGAGAGACAAATTAAAGAATTCTATTGTCTCCAACTCAAGAGTTCAGGAGTTCCTGCTCTGTGAGATGACAACGTGAGACTTTTCCTGAGGCAAACAGACTTTTCTGGCAAACAGCCGTCTCTTCTTTCTGTGAGGCAACAACAGCCTGCACTGCACAGGGTGTAATTAAAATAACTGACTTGCTCAAACATAGCCCCATTGTACTGGCTAAGCCCTGTGCTGAAGAATGTCATCCTGAAAGGTGGCAGCAAAATGAGCCAGGAGGACAGAGGGGTCACCAGCAGGCTGACATTTGGTTTCAAGAAAAATAAACAGCCACGAAACTCTGAGGGTAAAAAAAAAATACCAACTATAAAATGTTCTTGAGATGTGTGCGTCTTGGTATCAATCACTCTGCAAAGTGTGTGTCAAGCTCTTCTCTGAAGAACTGACTTGTATTTAAAAAAAAAATGTAAGCCAGCCATTATCAAGAAAAGTGGCATGTCAAAAAAATAACACACACAGAATTCAAGACGGAGGGCACCCCACACGTTACTGCCAAAGTGTGTGGCAGAGGAAGCAGAGACATCTGAGATGGGCACAAGAGCCTGTGCCCTGGTGCCCAGGCTCTGCTGAGGCAAAAGCCACCACTAAGGACTCAGATGTGTATGTAGGAGAATTACACAGGGATGAGGTGGGTAGGGGTAGGGGTGAGGGTGGGCATTTGATCACTGCTTACTCTGTCAGTGGCCAGGGTCCAGCTCACAATAACTTGGTGCTCAGAGCTAACCATTGCTCAGCTGCTCATGCAAGCCAACTGCAACAAGACACTTGTGCCCTGAGGGTGTGGGAGATGGGAGGAACCCCTGGGTCTCACTGACCAGACAGCCTAGCTGGAGTAGTGACCTCCAGGTTCAGAGAGAAACCCTCTATGGAAAAAAAATAATAATGGAGCATGATGGAGGAAGTCACCCAACAATGACATCAGGCCTTCACATGCATGGGCACGCACATCTATGCATGCACATTTGCATGCACAGGGAGACACACACATAAGAGTTCGTAATACCTCCCACCTATCTCTAGACTTCTTCGTTGTGGAATGGGGAGTATGGCTCAGGTGCTCTGGCCTGGAGGACAGTAAGAGCTACTGCTCCCGTTCAGTGTTCTCCCTCTGCTCATGTTCCAACCATCTGACTACAAGGTACCATGACTCTTAACGCACCTTCCAGCTGCACAGCTCCCTGAATGGTGGTCCTGAAGACTCTCATCTGGGAACCAGCACACGAGCTGTGCAGCTCTGTGCATGGAAAACACGAACTCCAGATTCCCCTTGGAAAGAGGACATTCGTGTTTTTCCTGTTTGTTTTTTTCAGATAGTTTGTTCAGGATATCGTGCCTTTCTGTGTAAATAGAAACAAATCACAAAACCTACAAAGCAAAAACAGCTCAGCAAATGTCAGACTTGGTCGTGGGAGAGAAGGGGTGGAGAGATGGCTCTGAAATAAACCCTTGGGCTTCTGCAGAGGTTGTGGCTAATTACAGGCGTTGACATCTGTTGTCTCGGGTCAGCCTCTCTTGCAATTTTAGTCTCATTTTACACAGTGGCTACCGCAGCTTTAAAAAGTCGACAGTCTGGTCCGGAGTCAGATAATGGCATGACAGACTGACATTGAAGTCTCAGATGTTCTTACTAAAATATCCCTATTTTCAGCTAGTTATGGTTCCTCACAACATTCCGTTTCTTTTCAGGAATAAAAGTGTGCCTCACCCTTTGACCCTGCTCAAATCCTTACATGGTAACTGATGCTGGCTCCTTCTAAACAATTCATAATTTGTAGCCATGAAACCAGTGAGGACACCAGAAATGTGTGGAACGAGTCCTGGACGTAATATTGAGGTCCACACCTCACCCCTACCCCTGCAGAGTCCCAGTCATTACTAAATAATTCCATTGAGAGCTCATGGATTCCTACAATAATGTATAAATTCTATGTTAAGATTTAAAGTGATGATATACCCACCATTACAATATTATCCTATTTTACGCTCGTTGATATATTCAGCCTGACTTTGCTGTGCACTGTCATAAAAGCCCTCTTTGTTCCTCTTAGCATCCTTTCATTTCAAGGTGAAGAACAATTTTAACAATTCTTCCTTTTTTTTTTTTTTTTTGTATCTCACTTTGTAGCCCAGACTGGCCAGGAACTCACAATGTAGCCAAACCTGATCCAAACTCATGGTGTTCCACCTGCCTGGATTAGAGTTCTCGGAATATAGGTATAAGTCACTGTACCCAGCTCAGAAACAGGTCTTGTGTTGAATTGTTTCAGGATTTGTTTGCCTAGGAAAGTAAAGAAAGCATTTCTCCATATTGAAGGGGATCTTCACTGTGCTCAGTGTTGTATGTTGGTAGATTTCTGCTTTCTGTATTTTTTTCTTTTTTTTTCTTTTTTTTTTTTTGCTTTCTGTATTTTTATCAGCCATTCTATCCTTACATGATTTTTCTTCTGGGGGAATAAAATCTATTGAGAGAGAAAGGAGGGCTCTGGTCTGTAAGCAGAGACTGCACTTGCGTTTCCCAGGCACCCAGACCCAAATAATCACACAGAAACTATATTAATTACAACACTGTTTGTCCAACAGCTCAGGCTTATTTTTAGCTAGCTCTTAGATCTAAACTTAACCCATTTCTATTCATCTGTGTATTGTCATGAGGTTGTGGCTTATCAGTAAGGTTCTGGTGTCTCCTTCAGCAGCTATGTGGCATCTCCCTTACTCTACCTTTTATCTTCTTCTATCTCTTCTTGGTTTTCCCGCCTTGCTATATTCTGCCATAGGCCAAAACAACTTCT
>JABTXL010007734.1:22916163-22942740 GCA_025134845.1 Neodon shergylaensis
GTGGCTGTTACCAATGCTCCCATTTTGGCCACTTTGTTGCATGGATCTGAATATCCTTTCCATGAGAACTAGTTAGCCACTGTGCATCTCAGTGGTCATGTTGGTCTCTCTCTCCTTCCAGCTTCCCCTCATGGTGTACTGACCCCTTTACACTGTGTCACAGGCCCTTGTGCTATCCTGACTGCTCTGACTAAACAGTCCCAAGGGGCCTGTCAAACGCTCTAGTCTACTGTGCTATGACACTGAGCCTTTCAATTCGTTATTGAATACCTCGACCCCAAGTTCTGTTTGACATTTCTTCAAAACTTTACTGGAATTCTAACTCCATTTGTACACTTTCAGCTGGGCTCTTTCAGAGCTCTCATTATGGCTGTTTTGTGTTGTAGAATATTATTTTAATATAATATGTGGCTTTGTTTATGCTGCATTTGTTTAACTCCATGAAGCTATGATTCTTTGCTTCTCTAAAACACCTGATGGTCTAATAAAGAGATGAATGGCCAATAGTGAAGCAGGAGAAAGAATAGGTGGGGCTGGCAGGCAGAGAGGATAACTAGAAGGAGAAATCTGTAAAGAAGGAAGGAGCCAACGAACAAGAAGAGGAGGACCAGACACCCAGACACCCAGCCAACCAGCCAGTCACAGAGTAAGAGGGAAAGTAAGATTTACAAAAGTCAGAAAAGATAAAAAGCCCAGAGAGAAAAGCAGATAGATTAATTACTTAAGAAAAGCTGCCTAGCCGGGTGGTGGTAGCACACGCCTTTAATCCCAGCACTCCGGAGGCAGAGGCAGGCGGATCTCTCTGAGTTCGAGGCCAGCCTGGTCTACAAGAGCTAGTTCCAGGACAGAAACCAAAAAGCTACGGAGAAACCCTGTCTCAAAAAATAAAAAAAAAGAAAGAAAAAAAAAGAAAAGCTGCCTAGAAATAAGCCAAGCTGAGGCCAGGCATTTATAAACAATAATAAGCCTCTGTATGCATATATTTGGGAGCTGGGTGATGCCCCCCCAAGAAAACCTGAAGAGTAAAGAATAATAAGAGTTAAAAAAAAAAAACCAACAATTTTGAATTCTTTGTCATAGAATCAATGTTATATCTTTTCATGTATTTACATATTTACATAATTTATATATTAATTAAGTTGTTATGGTTTCATGAGACTCATTTCCTAGATTCTTCTCCTACTTGTTTGGATCATATTTCTGTGTCTTCCTTTCCCTTGACTGGTTAATGCCAAATATACATGAGAAAATCTTCTATCTCCCCTAATTTTTACAGACTGACCTCACGAAGCTATGACTAATACAATCAACCTGTGGGCCTCTCAGTCCTTCATGCCAGCCCAAGTAGCCCTCCTTGCCCTTCCTGCCTGGAGGCATCTATAGGGTGTCACATCTTGTCAGTGTGAGCCAGACAAGACAAAAGCCAGCCCACCGTGTAGAACTCAGAGTAGTGGGGACGTTGTCTTTGTCATCTACTCCTTTCCCTTTTCCATGAAAGGGTGGGTGATGTGGGAGGTCCTTCTGTCTATGTGTTGCTTTTATTGGTTAATGAATAAAGAAACTGGCTTGGCCTATAGCAAGGTAGAAGGAAACAAGAGTCAGAGAGATGCCATGTAGCCCCACTGGAGACAGACAGATGCCAGAACTTTAGCCAGTAAGCCACAGCCATGTGGTGATGCACAGATTGATAGAAATGGGTTAAATTAATATGTAAGAGTTAGCCAATAAGAGGCTAGAGCTAACAGGCCAAGCAGTGATTTGGTTGATACAGTTTCTATGTGATTATATGGGGGTAAGTGGCCTCCCTCCCTCCAATAGGTGGGTACTGTGGTTTCTCAACTAATGTACTGGGTAAAGCGAGGTGCTGTGGGAAAGGACAATCGCTGGTCCAGTCCACCTTCTCAGTACTGAGGGCTTGAAGAGTCGTTAATGGACCAGGACTCATCCCTATTCCTATTTTAGAATAGGCAAGATAAAGCCCTTTCAGACCCCTACAGAAGTTGGAACACTGGATGCACTATCCTTCCCAGAGAGGGGTGATCACTGCATGTACCCTCTGCAGCCACTGGAGAGCTAGAATATTCTGGGCCTCACTGCTGCTCTGACACAGGTGAAACAGAAACCAGTTCCTGGGGTGTCCCCAAAAATTTAGTGTGTGGTCACTCTTTGCCTTTAGGGAAGAACCTGAGAATGGAAATTCGCTCCAGCTTAGATAGAACTGTACTAGGGGCGGGGAGAAGGGGTGAGGTCCAGCATAAGGGGATGCCCGGAGCTTTCCTGCTGGTTTTGAAAGTGGCTTTTCTTTGTATTCCCAAGACGGTGTGGGGGAGGGGGAGCACGCAAGTATTTCTTATGAAAGCTCAGAGTTGAAGGGAAGAGGGAGCTCTGGACCTTTCCACTATCTCCTTAATGTCAGTCATCAATAATTAACATTTTTCTCCTTCTCTATTTGGTTTTCTCTTTCCCAGATCTGGAATCACATGGAGTGGGGGAAGAGTGGAAGCCTAAGAGAAGGATTTTTAAAAAGTTTCTCTTTAATCAAGCAGACCCTGAATTGAGACGGTCAGTTATCAGTGTGGCACAATGCTCCATGGTCTTTCTCTGTGCTGTCCCCACTAGAAAAATATTATAGAGGAGAAGGAAGCCCCTCCTTGCCCTGTGTGTGTCTAAAGCTTGACTGACAGGCGGCAGACGTGCAGCTCTGTGGGTCTGAGGGGGTGTTTCCTTCGTGGTTAAACGCTCTGCTCTTCTCCTGTCCTGCAGCCATATTGATCTGAACATGGGAAAATATGACCAGTAGCAAGAGTGAGGGCTAAGCAAAGAACTGTGCTAAACCCATGTAGTGGGATCTCAGATGCCCAGACAGGAATCTGATCTCTATTCTACAGAGCAGAGGCAAGCAAAACAAAGGGCTACAGAATAAATATTTTAAATGTTGTGGGACATATCTGCTCTCTGTTGCATTTTCCTCTTTTTATTTATGTTTTACAATCTGAGAAGAGCTAAGGATTGTCTAAGCAGCTGGCCAGACCCATCCTTGGGCTTAGACTGATACAGGCAATGTACGGTCAAAGTATTCTCTAATGAAAAGAAAGCCAATCTGATTTTAAATATGACATCAGCCATGACTGAAGCTCTGCATCCAACGACTGTGAGAGAAATCCACTGAGAGGAGACACTGTGACCTTCTGAACTCAGTAGCTGAGGACAAATTGATCTCTTCTGTGTTGAGAGCCATGGCCCCTATGCATCCTAAGAAGCAAGAATTTGTAAGGAAACAGTAGTTTCTCACTTCGATGGTTCCTTTAGCCACTTATTACAGATACTTAAAATCTTACTGCCTGAGTAACTTGCTGTGGTAATTATTTCTAGAAAGTCCTCCACCAAAAGTTTTCTTTGAAATTAAAGTCTTACACATTGTTCTCCTTTTGCCCCAGGACATCCTTAAAATGGAGATCCACTGTCTCAAAATTTTTTTGGAACCGGAATATTCTGAAATAAATAATGATCCTAACAGTTTTATGTCACACCATCTGTCTAAGTCTTAGACTCTAAGAGAAAACTCTGCAAGGATCTACTGGCTACAAAATGCAGCGGCTTGCAGAGCCTCTGTATGCCCCACAGCAGAATGCTGCTTCACAAAACGAAATAATATAACACATTTTCATTCTCCTTAAATAACCAAAAAGATGGAATTATCATCTAGCTGCTTGTTGACTGGGGTTTGTACATCAAGCCTTATAAAACACAACTAAAAAATAATATTTTGTGTAATTATTTTATCTCACAGGAAAGTTTTTCCATTAATAATATTTAGTCTTGTAGCTATTTATCACCTTAAAAAGTTATCTGATTCACTTAGGGTATGAATTTTACACCAAACAGCCATTATGTAGAGGTAGAGTTGACACTGAAGAGGTGGCTCAGAGGTCAAGAGTGCTCACTGCTCTCATAGAGGACCGCAGTTCAGTTCCCAGCACCCTCAGGGTGACTCACAACTGCCCATACTCCCAGTCCCAAGGGAGCCAATGCCATCTTCTGCCCCCCTTGGATACTGTATGCCTGTGGTGCACATAAATTCACACAGGCACACTCACAATACATAAATAAAAAATAAATTAAAAAACCCAACAACAAATGTGTATCTAAGCAATTTTAATTAAATTCATGGGCCCCAATAATAAGACATGCAAATAGGAAGGGGAGGAATGAAGGAAAGAAAAGGAGGATGAATGGGAGAAGGGAGGAGATGAGAGAGGTTAGTGGGGGGATACAGTCAAAGCACATGTGTATGTATATGTATGTGATATATATATACATATGTATACACATATATAATCAAAACACATTGTATAACAGTTATGAGATGTGATAGAACAATTTAAACACATATAAAAACATCTGTTTATTTGATTTGCAGTGACTTTGCCTATAATCCTGGAATAAACAAGCGGAAGAGACCAGCACTTGATGAATGAGAAACAAAGGAGCTATCTTCTAGTGACCTGGCTTGTTTTCTGTTTTACAATAGTTTTTTAGATTTACATGTTATTTATATTTTGTTTCATGATGTTCCTTTTTCTTACACTTTGTCTCATTTGAAAGAGGGTTTCCTTGTAACCCAGGCTCTCCTAAAAATCTGTATGTAGCTGAGGCTAACCTTGAACTTCTGACCCATCAGCCTACAGCTCCCAGATGCTGGGATTACAGACCTCTGCCACCATGCCTGATTTTATATTTTTACAGTGGGTGAGGTGGACTCTCATCTTGGAGTGAATATGAAATAAGGTAAGAGAGATGGAAGTTTTCCAAGAGGAACCAAGAAAAACACCTTTCCATGTATATAAAGAGAATTGATTTCACAGCTCATTTGAGGTGCTTGCTAATTATTTTAACTGTTAAGTTTAGTGGAGCCCAGATGACTAAAATAATTCCTTTTTTAGTGAAATCTGCTTGGAATCAGAAATGCCTTTAAGCCCCCTTTTAGTTGAGCCAAAGCCAAGAAGATCTTGGTTCCAAAGCATTTTTACTGCTATGAGCAACATTGTATCACTTGTGGGATGAGGAAACATTGTATCACCTGTGGGATGAGGAAACATTGTATCACTCATGGGATGACCTGGGGGACCTATTTTCCTCCCTTACACTCCTCCTCTGGCTTCCTGTCATAGTTGCTTTTGTTAATTTGCTTCTTTTGCTTTGGTTTTCCTGAGATTCCCCTTATCCCCTTTATCCCCACCCCCTTACCGACCCCTTCTGCTGCTTACAGGCTGTAGACTACTTCTGGATCAGCAGATTTGTTGGCTACGCCTAAGCAAGGAACAGGGTAGTTGCGCCCTCCCAGGCCAGTTGCCTGCAGCCACTGCGGGTTCTCCCTTCAGTTTAGTTCTTCAACAACCTCTACCAGCTCTGTCATCTTTAAGGAAGCTTCCTGGGACTTGACTTTCAGGATCCTGTCAGGCTGGTTGGAAACTGGGAGGAAGGTGCCTGGTTTGTGTTGAAACTCAGAACCAGCTGCAGGTGGCCAAGGACTTGAGACACTCATTTATTCTTGGAAATCCCATGTCCCAGGACCAACTTGTTCAAGCCATGTTTGAAGGCTGAGGGGGTTTGGTTTGTTTGTTTAAAGTCACACTGTGTTTAATTATCATTGTGTCATTCATTAACTGATAAAATGCATATAAAGAAATTAAGAAATATCAAGAATAATGCCTGATTCTCCCTCTCTCCAAACAAAACGGCCCTTTTCAAAGCTGCTTATGGGTCACAAGTCAATTTAACCCCAAGGCACGTGCTCCTGTGATATTAACCAGTAAATCACCTAATCTTAACAACTGATTCCCAAGTTCCCGCACAGCTGACACTGGCTCCTGAAGCAGCCCTTCTCAAGATGGGAGTTCATGCAAGTGTGTGGGAAGGTCTACAGTAGTTGCCCAATGGAAGCAGTTCTTTATGGAAGAGGAAAACCTGAGGGAGCGTTGTGGAATAGAATAGTTGTTTAACTAAGTAAAGATGTGTTACATTTGTTTATATTGCAGAATATTTGTTTAATAAATAAAAACGTATTACATTTGTTTGTGTTACAAAATATGTAACTGTGTAAAGATGTGTTGCATTGGTTTCTGCTGCATTTGTTTAACTATGTAAAAATGTGTTACATTTGTTTCACCTTGCCTGCCTAAGGCATCTGATTAGTCTAATAAAAAGTTGAACAGCCAATAGCTAGGCAATATAAAGTTAGGTCAGGCTAGCGGGCAATAGAATAAGTAGGAGGAGGAGTCTAGGCTCAAGAGAGAAGAATAAGAGAGAAAAAGAGGGAGATGCCCAGGCAACCAGCCAGACATGGAGGAAGCAGGAAAGTAGGACATACAGAATAAAGGCCTGAGCAGAATGTAGATGAAGAGAAACATGTTAATATAAGTTATAGGAGCTAGTGGGACACGCCTAAACTAAGATCGAGCATTCATAACTGATAATTAGTCTCTGTGCCATGACTTGGGGGCTGGCGGTCCAAGAAAGCCTGCTACAAGAGAGGACCACAGTCAAGATACAGAACAAAGAACTTGGAAACCTTGGAAACTTCAAGGCTTAGTCTGTCCAGGGAGGCGTGAGCCAGGAAATGTCCACCAATCAATCCATCATACAGCAAGATGAAGGGGAATGGCATTTCAAAGGGTCAGAGAGAATCACTAGAGCTTTGGTAACTTTACGGGAGAAAACCAGTTCCTCCTCACTAACTCCACTGGCCAAGATGTAGGAAAATAATGCTTCTTCTGCTTCCAAAAGTAAAAGCATCTCCAGACACACAGGAAACAGGTTCTAGAACCTCTGGGGGTAGGAGGGGGCTGCCCTGTGCTGGAATGTGAATCTGAGCAACTGCAAGAGACAAAGGGGAGGGAAAAAAGGTAGAAGGGAGAGAGAGGGGTAGGGGAAGAAAGGGTAAGAGAGAGGAAAGATGGAGGGAAGGAAGGAGGGAGAAAGGGGGAGAGAGGGAGGGAAAAAGACAGACTGAAATTCAGAGGAGAGAACAGAGATTTAAAATCATGCCTGGTTAATTTTTTAAATGTCTCCCAGAGATGAACAAAGATTCCCCCAAACACCTTTGTCATTTGTTGCGTGCAATTATGTTCAACTTAGCAGAGTTTCCTGTAACAGGTTGGTGGGGCTAATAACTTTTGATCCTTTTGCATGTCCATAAATCATCAATACAAACAACATCTCAAGGTAGCTGGATGAGGTGACCATGACCTAGTCATCTACTGGTGGGCAGTAAATCACCCTAAAGTTCACAGGTTGTGAAAATACATGGTTGCGGCCCATAGCTTCAATAGCTCAGAAGTCTGGATAAGCTTGGGTGGACCTCTGGTTGGTGCACTCTTTCTGAAGATGGCCCACTAGGAAAGATTTGTTTGTCAGCCTCTACACCTCAAGGGCTGTTGGACTCAGTTTCTCCACTCTGGAGCAGAGGCATTCACCATTCATAAATGCACATTGTCCAACATGAGGGGTTGTTATAAAGCCCAAAGACAGCATCTTCCAGAAAGAGAAGATCAAGTTCTTTTGTGACCTCATCAGGAAGTGACATTCTACTCATGCTATATTCAATGGGTCATCAATAGTGGTCTCCAGGGAGAGTTGACATGGCTTGTGAATGTCCAGAGGTGGATATGAGGTCATCCAAATGGCTTCCTGCCACTCTGTCTTCCACTCCTGCATTAGACAAGCATGTGACTGAGAGATAAAGCTAGAAAGCCCATTCAGGAGCATTTTAGCTCCTCCAGGAGCCCAACGCCCCCTACCCAACTCCACTTATCATCACGACAGTGGCTGTCCTTGGAAAGCATCAACTCTCGCCCAGCTGGGAAGGCCACGCTGACCTAACTTCTGGCTGCTCTGGATAGCCTCCTGCTATGAGAATCAATCCATCCAGCTTTTGTCAGTTTCTCTCATATGCTATGCATTTGTGCAAGTGCACGCTCGCGCGCACACACACACACACACACACAAACCCTGTCCCTTAGGGGTCTGGCAAATCCTACTCCCTATCATCCAGTCCTGGAAGGCCTGCTGAACTTCCAGAATCTGTTTGTGTTGGGTTGAGGAAAAAGAGATTTTAGGAGTATGGGTGCGGCAACCGTTATCAGGCTCTTGGGTGAGAAGATGAGAGAGGTGCTGGGTGTGAACGATGGATCTTTATCTGGGCTCTTTACCTCATATCTTGGTTTCTTTCGCTTTGCTTGTGATAAAACAGCACAACCAAGGCAACTTATAGAAGGAAGGGTTTATCTGGGCTTGAGCTTCTTCAAGGGTTAGAGTCCTTCAGAAGGGAGGGCAGATGTGGTGGCTTGGAGAAGCAGAGGAAGCCCTCAAGGGACAGTGAAGGTCCTTATACTCTCAAGGTCACCTCCAGTGACATCTTCTCCAGCAAAGCCATGCCTGCTAAACCTGTCTAAACAATGCCATCAGGATCTGTCCAACCCAGCATGGCATTTTAATTTGCTCTCCTGGAATGTGTGCCCCTGGGTGCTCTCTGCAGTCTTAACTAAACTCACCAGCCTAGACACCAACTGGTGGTTTTGGCCTTTTGCAAAATAAAAAAAAGGCTTGTGCTTCCGCACTCCAATCCTCCAAGAGTTACTCTGAACTCAAACTAGTGCCAAGAGCCAGGAGGTGGCTTTTCTCCTTCCCTAACATCCTGACGCATTTCTCAGAACCTAAAGTTTTATTTCTTTTCTCCGTATTTGTTATCTTAAATGTTATCTATGACCTACAGGGTGCCCACTGGCTCTCGAGCCTTTTGTTAGGCCTGTTTTTCTCTCCCATGACAGACATTTGCTTTCTGGATTTAATGAGAGGCCGGTGGGCCATGCACAGCTGGCCTCCTCTCGCTGTGCCCTGTCAGTTTGGAGCTGTCTGCTCACATTTTGGATTTACAGCTGTGAATTCCAGGAGCCCTTCAGCTCCTTCCTAATTGCATTGTGTCCATTTAAAGGCAGACACAATGAAAAGCTCAGGATTTGAATGCTTGGCTGGGATTTGGAAGCGGTGTTACTTTGTTTCATGTTTAATGAAACTCTCACAGTGTGGCTGCCACAGAATAGTTTCCCTAAACACAGCTCGTTATGGACTAGAGTGAGAAGGAGCTACAAACCTCGTTCTGCCCATTTCTACCCTCCTTCAGCCCACTGGCCTGATGTCTGCTGGCTTCTAATTCAACCATTAATACAATGCAAATTGGATGTATCATAGTAATAACTTTCCTTGCTCAGGAATCTCATATGATTAATGCTTCTTTGGTCATTTTTTTTCAACTCCATTCTGAGCTGTATCTTTTATATTTGATTTGAGCTTATATAATTCATCTATTTGCACAGCTTTAGTGTTTGTCCCACCCAACAATACACACCAGTGTCATCCATCGTCCACTTAAGTTTGGCATTGAATTGTTTTATTGAGATAGAGAGCTTGCTTGATTTTTTTCCTAAATGTGTATCTAAATATTTTATAATTTTAAGCCACCATACATTTGTTTGTTTTGATTTTATTTTGTGGTTTGAGCACAGTTTGGTTTTGTGCCTTGATTTCCCATCTGGGGCTTTATTCATTCTTAGCAGTCGGGTGGCCAACTCTTGGAGGTCTGTGCACACAGTGACAGCAGCATGACACGAGGCTGGACCTCTCTCTTTACATACACTACTTCTGCTTCCTGATTACAGCACTGGGTGGAAATCTCCGGGCAGCTTTGTATCTTTGTTCCGATAGGCGTCATCTCTGCACGCACCGCTCACCTGGCACACCATAACTATCAGGTCAAACAGTATGGCGGGTCCTCATAAAATTACAAGCAAAAGTGAACCTGCTTGTGCCCATTTTTACTAATTTAAATATTTTTTAGAATTTCAAGCACGAGTACTGTAATTACCTAGTTTACACTCCTTCCTTTCCTCCCTCCAATTCCTTCCCTGTCCCTAATTGTCTTTCCAATTTATGGCCTCTTCTCTCTTCTTTGATAATTATTATTAAGTATGTTTGTGTGTTTCATAGAGATAGATAGATAGATAGATAGATAGATAGATAGATATGAAACCTAATATGTTTATTTAGTGATTCTCTTATGTACATGCATTTAAAGCTGACCACTTGAGACTGAATAAGCTATTAGAGAAGGCTTTCATAGAGAAAATGGATTCTCCCTCTCTCAACAGTCACTGGCCTGTAGCTCTTCATCTCTGGGTGGGATCTAAATTTCCCCCATCCACATTGGCATGTAAAATGATGTTGTCATTGTGCAGGTCTTGTTTAGGGAACCATACTGTTGGAATTCCATAGGTGAAGTCTGATATATGTGTGTGTGTGTGTGTGTGTGTGTGTGTGTGTGTGTATGACAATATCGCTATCTAGCAGAAGGCATATTGATCCTCCAGCTTTTTGTCTTCCACTCCCTCTTCCATGCTGTTCCCTGAGCCTTAGATATGTGGGCTGCATTATAGATGTGTCCATTGGGGCTGAACACCTCATGCTCATTTATTCTTTTTATTTTGACCAGTTGTGGATCTCTGTAAATAGCCTCTTCCAGGTGCAAAATTAAGCCGTTTTGTGCAAGTTGAGAGATACCCTTACCTGTAGATATAATGATAAGTATTTAGAATACAGTTGGAAATTATATCAGCTTAGGAAAAATGACAGCAGTAAGTTCTTCTCTAAGGTCTATGACCCACCATCTACTGGTATCTAGGTCTATAGTATCAGGCATAAACTCCCTCTCATTGGATGAGACTTGAGTCAAATTAGACAGCTGTTGGTTACCCAAAAGATAAAAGTGCCACTATTGTACCCACTAAGGATATTTTGTCAGGCCAATCATTGTTGTGGCTCATGGGCTGGGTAGGACGATCCATTGTTTTTCTGCCTTGGCAGCTTGCATGTCTCCATCAAATACCGAGAGCCAGTCCTCTGGGAGGAGACTTCTAGGTCAGTTCCTCCAAGTCCTATTCCCAAAGTACATGGTGTCTTTCCAACAATAGGGCCTGACCTTCAAGTTTTGGGAAACAACCAAGGATAGTGACAATACCCTTACTATGGGGGGGTGACTCGGACCCACCATTATCTGCAACTCTAAGGGTTGGTTAGTCTAAAGCTCCTGAAGGGAGTATTACATCACTGTGTGGCAACTCCAATCAACATATATGTGTGTGTATACATATTTATTATGTAATCAACATGTATACCTATTTATTATGTATGTTTTAAAGTAAGATTATAGAATAACATTTCCCTATGGCTTTTTCAAACATCCTTACTACTTAACCAACATGAGAGCAATCTGCCCCCATGCATTTCCTGGGTCTAAGTGATGCTGTTATCCTTTTCAGCCAGTCAAGGGTGAAGAGGTATTCTGGGCCAGTGTGAAGTGTGGGATCAGCTCCATGTGAGGGGGATCTTGGCTACCAGGGGTTCAGACTGTAATGTGGACATGAAGGTGGGATAAATGTCTGGGTTGCTTCTTGGAGGGGAGCCTACAAGGACCATCTACCCTGAACTCTACAGAGTCAGAGAAAACATCCACCATGGTTGGCTGTTGGATCTGTTAGAGCCACAGTGAGGCTCAGTCACTGATACACCAGCCGGTTGTCAGGACAGGGAGTAGAAGACATACTTGGGCTTAAGACGAGAGCTGCTTCTCCTGTTTGTCAAGCAGTCTGACACTTGTCCTTTAATGTCATTCTGCAAACTTCTTACAAGACAGGCATTCTGATCGACATCCTTGGATCTGAAGCCACGATCTTTCCACAGCCTTTAAATCTTTAGGACTCCAGACTGCTTGTTGCGAGCTGGCTCCGCCTCTTCTCATGTAAGCCACGGCAAGGGGACAGCAGGGAAGCTGGTTTCTCGGTGTCTTTAAACCACGCACTCGGTGTGGTTATTGGGGTCAGGACTGATTTGGCAATGTCTAGTGAACTCTACAAAGGGTGACTGAGCTCCACAGTGCGGCAGAGGATTTTTTTTTTTTTTTTTTGGTTTTTTCGAGACAGGGTTTTGCTGTAGTTTTAGAGCCTGTCCTGGAACTAGCTCTAGATTACTGATGTGTCTCTATGCAGTAAGTCTCTCCTAAAAGATGAACTGTCATTTCCAAAACATCTTGAATTCATCCTTTTAATAAACCAAACCCCAAATACATATGATAGAACAGTGTAAGCAATTTGATCATTCCCCGTCTGTGAGTAAGAGCAGGGACAAGGGCTCTTAGTGGTGTTCTAGTGTCTTGGGTCAATCCTATGACACAGTAGAGCTGCCATCAACACTCATTGAACTCACGCATGAGGTTGATGCTAATTTAGCTACTCGTTAAGTAAGTCGTGTCCTGCCCAGCATACATGCTTTCCCCACTTGACAGAGTTAATGCCAGTGTGTAGTGCTCTCTGCTCGGCCTTCCAATGGGATACCTCGTGTCTTTGTCTGTGAGTAGAGGGGTCCCTAGTTCCCACCCAGGTGCTGAGACTCACTTCTTTGCACTCTGCTTCCCCATTCCCCCTGAGTCATGTGGTTCTCATTAGTTGCTTTTAATGGTTATCACCACTGTTCCTGCTTTGGCTGCTTAAGTCTTTACTGTGTCTGGGTTTTTTTGTTTTTTGTTTTTTGTTTTTTTGGGGTTTTTTTTTCCTTCTCTCCCTGCATCTCTCTACAGGCTCTGAGTTTCTATTGTGTTCTTATTTCCATTGTTGAACAGGTTCCCCTTGAGCGGAGTGTTTCCTTAATTGGCACTTGCTGGTTCCTCCCACTCTGTTGCCCTTTGTATTGTGCTGACCAACCACATCTGAAGGGTCTCAGAAACTGCCCATCAAAAAACCCTTTCTCTGCAACCATCACTCCTTGGCAGCTAACTTTTACCCTTAATTCAGAGCTATTGGAGTTTGCAATCCTCCCTGGGAAGAAAAAATATTACAGCATAAGAGCCCACATGTTACCTGAACCAGACCCACGCTGTCTCACCCCATTAGAAAAATAAATCACTTTGTGGGAAAAAGAGAAGAAAAATATTCCGTACTAGAGCTCCGTCACCTCAGGGAAGGTGTTATTCTGTGTGGAAAGGTGTGTGGTGGTTTCAAACAGCAAGCCACAAAGTCAGCCATGACAATGGTTTGGTTAAGGAGCTGTGGTATCTTTTCCTGTTGATGCCCGTGTCTGGGTCAGCTCTAAGGAGAGTGAGAGGAACCCACCTCGAGGTTAAATGGTGGAATTTGTAAAATCGCACCTTTTCCTCTAGATGGGCAGTCCTCAACCTGTGGGTCACCACCCCGAAAAAAGATCATTGGAAAACAGAGGTGCTTGCATTCCAATTCATAACAGTAGCAAAAATACAGTAATGAAATGGCAATAAAATAATTTTGTGGTCGGAGGCCACCACGACATGGACCTGTCTTAAAGGGTCGCCGAGTTAGGGAGGTTGAGAACCACTGCTCTGAAGGAATCAACATTGTTCTTTATTATCGCTCCTAAACATTGCTGTTTCTGCCATGGACATCTCTGCTTTTTTATAGTGGACTCACTGAAGAATGTGGTTGAGAACAAACTCCACCTCCCCATAGCTCAAGAGGATATCTTCCTGCCTTTGCACTTCGCTTACCTGAAATTGAGCTTGTTCAGAAAAGGGATGGCCAAGGGCATTTAGTGCCCTTATCTGGGGATGGTAAAAGGAGGTTAGACATCATGCCTGAGTCTAAACACAGAAACTTCCCCACGATCCCTGAGCTGTTTCACTGGAGCACAGAATGCTCACTCAGCCCCAGATCCTCAACTTCATAGTTTAGAGGAAACATTTCAATGTTTATTTTTTTTTCCACGTGGTCATAAGGTCGGCACCTCTCCTCCTTCTGCATTTATCAAAACCTATCCCAAGTGAGTCATTTCTAACAAGTGTTCCGTTCAAGAGGTCATTAAGTCCTGAGAGTGAAGCCCTCACTGTCTAGCCGTGTTCCTAGAAGAGACCCACTGGGAATGGGGATGGGGATGGTACCATCTCACGGGCTGAGGTCCTGAGAGTGAAGCCTTCACTGTCTAGCGGTGTTCCTAGAAAAGACCCACTGGGAATGGGGATGGTACCATCTCACGGGCGAAGGTCCTGTACTGAGCTGAATAAAATCGCTAGGGTGAGCAGAGCACCGGCATTCATCCGTTCTGTGGCCTAAGCACAGATGGAATCTAACCTACTCCTGTTCCCACACCTCCACTGCAATGGTGGACTGCATCTTAAGATTGTGAGTCAAAATAAACACTTCCATTATTAAGTGCTTTTGCTGGGGCCTTTTATTCCAGCAAGGAAGAAAATAACTGACACAGGATATGCCAAGTTCTGGTTATGTCAAAAGCAGTCTGGGGCAAAGCAGACACCCAGGGACTGTCTCTTCTCCTTCCTGTTGTATTAATCAGTGTTCTTTGCCTCTAGAGGCATTCAGGACCCTTCATGGGGCTCACAAGTCTTCCCAGCCATGGATCACAGGTCAAGCACAGGAGAGATCATCAAGCTGAACTCATGGATTTGGTTCCTTTATTGCTCATGCATCCCCATCAAATTATTTCTCTCCGACTTTGCATGCAGATCTTTAACCATAACAAGTGCTCGACCAAGAACCACTAGGAATGGGCTTAACTCCTAAGGGGCTTTCAGTTGCGTTTCATCCTCTTAAGAAGGGCATAGTGCACTTTCAGATCTCAACACCGTGCTAGCCCCAGTTACCATCATACAGGCAAAGAGTCTACCATTATGTCTGCCATCAGAGTGTTCTCACGGTACAGCTCCACTTTTGGCACAGGCCTGGGAGGTTCACGCTATTTCCCAGTGAGACAACTAAGGATCCAGGCTGTTTCACCTTTAGAGGAAATGGATACTTCAACATATTGAGTGGCAAGAAGGGGGGGATCAGAGTTTTGTGTATGGCCGGCCTCTGCTCCTGATTTGGTCATGACGTGCATTTATTTGTTTGAACCACTTCCCAGAGGCTGCCGTGGAAGGCACATTTGTTTTTAAACTCCAAATGAAAAACAAAATGTGAGGGCCCAAGGCATTTTTCACTCTGATGCTGAAATGGATATGCAATTTAGAAAAGTACTGTTCGTGTGTCTTGTTGATATCATGGAAGGGTGTGTGTGTGGTAAGGAGTCTTCCAAACCTATAAGCCTAAAATAAGCTCTGCCCATATTTCCTCTTAAGTTCACAGAGTCTCTGGCAGCCAACAGATGATGAATTCCATGTCCAGCCTTGGGCACCACTAGGGTTCCGCCTACACTTCCAGTTCTCCTTTGAGCCCCTTGAGAGCAGAGAAAGTGATATCAGCGGTCCCAGGGAAGGATGAGGCTATCCCTAGCTACTTACAACTTCATCCTCAGCCCATAAATCCATAATCCATTGTTCCACAAGTTCTACTTGACCTTAGTAATAAAAACCCAGAGCCAGATTTCAGACCAAATGATGAAAGATCAGAGAGAGAAAGGAGCACGCCACAGCCAACTCTTTCCTTGCTAAGTCCTCAGCTCAAAAAGGACTGAACTGTGTCTCCTCCCCACCGTACATTCCTCTCTCTTTCCAGCCACCTCACGTCCTGTCTGTCTGTACAGATCTCCAGACCTCTATGGTTAACTAGTGGCTATCTCAGCCCTCTGATCTTCAGGCAAGCGTTACTTGTTAGAGTACAAACAAGATATCACCACAATCCACTGCAAACATCTAGCCCTAGATCTTCAGCTTTTCCTCCTATTGAAGGCACTTTCTGTGCCTTTATCTGCCTCCTTCTCCTCACCCTCCCTGGGGCCTGTCCCTTCTAAGAGCCACTCAGAGGCAGATGCCACTGGGTCTGAGAGGAAGAACCTCAGTGTCACCAGGAGTGGAGGTAGCCTGGGACAGTGACAACACAGGGAACATCATGTCTAGTGTATAGCTGTTAGATTTAAACAAGGCAGCTTAGAGGCACGTTGCTAACTCTGAGCTCTGAGGGACCAACCCTTTCATGACCCCAGACTGAAATCAATACAAAGCTCTGCCGCAGGGCCTTTTCCACACGCCCCTAACCAAGTAACCTGGTGATCTGTAATGCAGCCAAGTGGGGGAATGTCTGAAGAGCAGCAATCGGACTTCTCAGTGCATGTCCCTAGAGAATAAACAGCTTTGTGTAGGAGCTGGGCTTAAGAGCCAGTCTGCAGCTTCAGACAAGCTCAAACCTGCATGCCATGTGTGACCAGGTAAGCCCCCACTGAGTTATGAGCCACCTTATCTGATGAAACCACGTCGATGGTGACTTTCTCACGTGAATGGGGTTTGGGGGAGCATGGAACACACATCAGAGTGCCCTCTCCATGGCCAGTGCTTGGACAATGCCAACCATCCTGCCACCTTTTCATTATAGATCCCTTACTGTACAATTCAAACATGCCCACAATCTTCCTTAATGGGATTTCTATGTGTGATAACATGTACATGTGTGGAATGGACACAGAAACGTCACTTGCTGTCACATGGAGAAAAATAGCTCCATGAAGAAAGCACCCATTTCTTTGTTGGAAAAAAAGAAAAAAATATAGCTACTTTGGCCATTCATATTGGAATGATAAAATGCTTAGAAAGCCAGGCATGTCTGATACTAGATAAGCTGAGACAGGACGATTGCTACAAGTCTATGGGCAGGCTAGGCTATATCACAAGACTCTGACTCAAAAAAATATATATTTATAATGATTTTAATAATTATTGTTATTATTATGATTGTGTGTATTCATGGTGGGTCGGGGTGGGCAAATGCCACAGTGTTGCATTTGGGAGTAGGAGAACAACTCTGTGGCCCTGGTCCTCCCCCCACTTCACACGGGTTCAGGAAATCAAGCACAGGTCAGCAGGCTTGCATAGCAAGCACCTTCCGGCAGTGAGTCATCTCACTTCCCCTTGTAATCTGTTTTTAATAACATGGGCAAATACGGCTGCCAAACTAGGAAAGCAGCCAGACCAGCCTTCAGCACAGAAAATGGCACCGTTTACAGCCTGCGCTTGCACCTATGGGACGAGATGGGGTGTCATGTCATGCTACATAGTTTTGCATTTATTAGCAGTTTTATAATGATCCAATTCTGTTTTAATAGACGAAAGGGTTTTAAACCTCTTAGGCCCCTATTTCATAAAACATTTCTTTCTACAGGGATCTCTGCAACAATAGGGGCCCAGGCCACAGTAAGGAATTTTACAATGACTAGTGTCAACTCTGATACTTTTAGATCTGTGACACTTGGCCATGCCCACAGTGATTAAAATTATCATGGAGAGAATGGCAAATACTTATTTAATAAATGAGTGATTACATTAACATGAGATTTTTGTCACAGGAAAAAATGTTCGATCCCCATAACATGGTTTGAAATTGAAGAAAAAGTGTTAGAGATAGATAACGCTAAAAGGAAAAGGATGGGGCTGGAATTCCAGCCCTGACGTCTGCACACTGATGAACTCAAAGGTTGTGCCTGCAGGTCGTAGCTTAGGCTCCTGTTTTATCATCCTTGCTTGCGTCTGGTTCATGTGCAGTACTGCCCAGGTGAGAATGTGCCCAGCCTGAGCAGCATGGATGTGTCTGGCCTGGAGTCTCAGCTATGGACAGGCAGCAATCTGAACCTCGAGAGGTTCCACCGGGCTGTCCAGGTCTGCTTGCCCGTCTTCGATTCCTACCCGTGATCACACACTTCCCCTACAGAGCTGTGGCAAAACTGGAAATCTGTCCTCAGTTTTTATTCATTTTGTTGAATCATAGAGGCATAGAGATTATCGTTAGAATTTTACAGTCAAGGAGAGTCGAGATGGAAAGATTGACTTAAAAAACAAGGCTTCTGATCATGGCATTTGGGATCTCCTCATTCTTGCAATTTCATTCCATCCCATCCACCTTTTTGTACAAACATCCTGAATCCTTGAGCACATGACTAGGGGACCGCGTGTCCCTTGTGCTTCCGAATGCCCTGCTGCCTCTCAGACATGAATACCAACTCGGCAGAGTTTCGGTTAAATAAAACTTCCTGTGCTTTCTGCCCCATTCTTACTTGATATCAACCTCGAGAACTGATGCTGCAAACCCCTGCTCCCTTCCGTTTCCACTCAGTTGAGAGGCTTGTGAGAAAAAATGCAAGGCTCTGCATCCCAAAAACCAAGTCTCTGTGGCTTGCTTTTCCCTTCTCCTCTGGGCCAATGGTATGTGCTTCTGCAAATGGACCGACTGAGGTGGGGGCGGCGGGCATCTCAGACAGACACACGAAATGAATGACAGTTTCAAATGAAGCAGGCTTATGCAGCATCCAGGCTTTATGGCATTCCTTCTTTTTCCCCCTCAAATAATCTAATTTTCTAATCAGTCTTCTTTCAACTCCTTGTCCAGATTCATCCTGGAGACTCAATTTCCTGGTTCAGTGGGGAGCATTTGTGCATGGCCGACTCCACAGTGACCCTGGACAAAGGACAGCCATAGCCGACCTGCAGGTGCCTATAATCTCTTCAGTGGAGACAAACCAAGGCAGCTGGAAAGTTGTCAAGCACAAACCAGCTCTGCCCAGTTGCAACCAGCTAAGTCTGGACTTCTCCAGCTGACAGCAGGATGTAATTGTTCTGCAGGCAATGGGCATTTGTGCCAATGGTGGAAGTTGTGGCCTAGGGGCTCTGCTGGGGCAGAAGTCTGAATGCAGGAGACTGGGGTCAACACACATTGCTGCTGTCGCTCTCTCTTCCTGTTTTTCTCCTCCCTCCCTCCCTCCTTTCCTCCCTCCCTCTTTTTCTCATTCTTGCCCTAGCTCTTGCTTTCCATAATTAATTTTTCAGGGCTCAATTGCAAACTGTCTGTGGTAAACTCTTTGCACCATGCGGCGTTTTCTTTCCCTTGTTGGAGCGGGCTCCATGGAAAGTGTTTCCTTACCATTAATACAAACCTTTGTCTGTTGAAGGGTGTCTAAGAATAAGAAGAAAAGAGTCCCCGACAGGCAGAAAGTGGGGATTCTGGTTAATCCACAAGAAGTGAAGTAATTTTTGCATCTGCCAATTGCATAAAGTGAAATGTAGGTTTCAGACACACAAAATCCTGAACAATGGGGTGGGGGGGGGCAAGGAGCATTTTTATGCCAGATAGCTTTTAATTCCGTTTTTATGAGCTTTTCTCTACATTTAAACAGTCTTACTTTTTTAACTCGAAGAAAACCTTTTCTTTCAGCATGGTTAGTACTAAAGAAAGGGGACTGGGAATTGTGCATTTGTGAAGTTTTAGCTAACTAAGCAGAACAGAGGACTCGCAGTTGGGGGGTCAGAAAGGGCTAAAGGGATGAGCTACTGATGCGTGTGCAAGGGTGCTTTACGCAGGAGAGATGAGAGTGGCATGGCAAGACTTAGGATGGGGCACACATTCTGAGTGTGTGTTGGCTGTGCAGGGTAACAACTGTCAGACAACATAGTGCCTAATAGACCGTTTGTTCACCCTGGTGATACTCTATATAGGTAGGTGATTGATAAGCACCATCTCCCTTCTGTGTACAGTGGGAAGGTAGCTCCATGGCTGAGAGCACTGGCTGCTCTTTCAGAGGACCTGGGTTTGAGTCCTGGCACCCACACAGCACCTCACATCTGTCTGAAACTCCAGTTCCATGGGGTCCCACACCCTCCTCTGGGGGTACCAGGCATGCACAATGCATACACTTACAGTCACAGACACACAAATATAAATAAAAATAAATCTTTTAAAAAAAGGACCCTATAGTTTCTGTGCTTCTTTAAGATAATAATATTTATGCTGAAATAAGCTTGAATATGTGTTCATATTTATCTATGCACCTATATACACATATAAATAACATAATATTTTCTTCAACTCAAGTATTCAAATAATGTAGCTGTTGATTCAATTAATGTTTGGAAATGATTAAGCATGTTAAAAATTGGTTGTTTTGACTAATTGGATATGAAATGTTTTATGGCATTTAAAATTTGAGAACATTTTCTGATTTAAGGCCAAGAATTTAGCTATTCTCAGTAAACATCACATGTGTACTGTGAGGACATGCTCTCTACTTAGAGCTGACGTGCTAGAAATATCAATTTAATCTAAGCAGCTGAGAACTTTGTTCACACATTCCTCCATCATGTGTGTGTGTGTGTGTGCTGTATATGTATGTCTGTGTGTGTGCACAGTGCAGGTGTGTGTGTGCATAGTGCAGGTATGTGTGACTGTGTGTTTATGAATAATTCAGGTGTGTGTGTGATGTAGTTGTGTGTGTATGTCTGTATGTGTGTGCATAGTGCAGGTATAAGTGTGTCTGTGTGTTTATGAGTGATGCAGGTGTGTGTGTATGTGTATGCACAGTGCAAGGGTGTATTTGTGTATGTGTATGCACAGTGTATGGGAGTGTGTATGTGTGCACAGTGCAGGGGTGTGTGTGTATGTGTGTGTGCACAGTACAGGTGTGTGTGCACAGTGCAGGTGTGTGTATGTGCACAATGCAAGTGTGTGTGCACAGTGCAGGTGTGTATGTGTGGGTGCACAGTGCAGCTGTGTGTGTGTGTGCACAGTGCAGGTGTATGTGTGAGTGAGTGTACTTGTACACGCATGTGGAGAACACAGGTCGACATTAGTCTCTACCTTCCCTGTTCTCAGCCTTCGGTTCTGAGATAGTGCCTCCCTGAATCTAGAACTCACCAGTTTGTCCAAATGGGCTGGCCAGCCAGTCCCAAGAGCACTCTTGTCTCTCCATGGTCAGCACTGGAATCACAGCTCCACAACGCTGCACCGAAATTTTATGTGGGTGCTAGGGATCCAAACTCAGACCTGTAGCTTGTGCAGCAAGCACTTCCCTAACTAAGCCACTTTCCAGTCCCTTAGTTATTTGTTTGTCAAGAGAATAATGTTTATCTTTTAAATGAATTCAAATATGCATTTATAAGATCTATAAATTGTACAATTTTTTCTTGAGCTTGAGGTATTCAAGTAACAGCTATTAATTCAAGTGTTTTAATAAAGATTTTGCCTTATTATATGAAATAGTTTATAAAATCACTTAAAACTTGGGAGGATTTTTTACTTATGGGCCTGGCTTTAGTCCTAATTGGTAAACACCCAGTACGGAACTATGAAAATGTAGAGTTTTGAGCTGGATATATGGTTTATGCCTATAATCCAATATCTGGAGAATATTGGAGTCAGATGATTGCCCAGGTTCGTCCTGGACTGCAAAACAAAACCCACATCAGGAAGAAAAGGGAAAGTCTGACTGTGAAACCTATAGTTAGATGTAGCATTCTACCCTCACCAACCAGACCAAAGCAGTCGACCTAGTCTTACCAGCTGCTCCAGAAGCAGAAAGACCTTGATGCTTGACATTAGGATTCAACTAACTTTGTAACACTCAAACTGGAGATGTTGTCTGGGCCTCTGCTTGACACCTGATGCTTAGTCACAGCTTTCAGTGTGGCATGCATGCCAGGCTCCAGGTCCACCGGACGTGTAGGTATATTTTGAGTACCTGCTTTGGAGTTCTCTCCTTCCCCTTCTTTCCAAGGTCCTCTACTTCTTTTAGCCTGGCTTACCCTCGCCTGTTTGACCTGGGTCCTCTGAACAGAAAGCCAGCATATTCATGGAGTTTGAGCGCCCTCTTGCCCTGTGGTCACCATAAACAAGCTGCGCTCTGACCTTCACATACACACCAACATATTTAACCTACTTCTTATGACTGTCTTTACCCATTTTCATTTCTCTCCTTAGACGCCAGGAGACTCTGAAGAAGTCGGACTTATGGAACAGAAGAGAGTTAAATTAAATCAACCTATGCATTCTTAAAATATATAGTGGTTTAATTTAGCAGTTTCCATAATCTAGTGTCTCTCAAGAGCTATTGATTTTTGTAAATTCAAAAAATTCAAAGTCAACAAAGCACCCTACAGGATCCAGACGCCCTGTGAATCTCCCATCTTTACATGGCTTATTTTTTTTATATTACTTTATTCTTTCTGTAAAGACTTCATTATTTTAAACTATTTATTTTTATGACTGTTTATACCCATTTTCTTTTCTTTCTCTAGATGTCAGAAGACTCTGAAGAAGTCAGACATAAGAACAGAGCAGAGGTAACCGAGCCACATGGCAAAATGTAGATGACTAGAAACAGGTTAATTTAAGTTACAAGAGCTAATGAGACAAGCCTAAGCTAATGTCCAAGCTTTCATAATGAATAATAAGTCTCATGTCATTATTTATGAGCTGGTGGTATTTACAAGAAAGTATTGCTACTCATATACATGAATGTGAGAGGTAGATAGATAGATAGATGATAGATAGATAGATAGATAGATAGATAGATAGATAGATAGATAGATGATAGATAGATAGATAGATAGATAGATAGATAGATAGATAGATAGATGTAATGAAAAGGCTAATGTGATTAAATTTAACTTTTTAGAAATTTGACTTTCTTCTTTAATTGTGTGAATGTGTAGGTAGGAGCCTTTAGAGGCTAGAGATATAGGAGCTAGAGATATGGGTGGTTGTAAGATGTCTGGTGTGGGCTGGGCGGTGGTGGCACATGTCTTTAATCCCAGCACTTGGGAAGCAGAGGCAAGTGGATCTCTGTGAGTTCGAGGCCAGTCTGGTCTACAAGAGCTAGTTCCAGGACAGGCTCTAAAGCTACACAGAGAAACCCTGTCTCAAAAAAACCATAAAGAAAAAAAAGATGTCTGGTGTGGGATCTGGGAATAGAACTTAGGTCCTCTGTGAGTGGAAGACCGCTTAACCACTGTACCCCAAACTAACTCTCCTACCACTTTGTTTTACTCTTTATGAACCTTCAGCACCTTTTCTTGTCCACACCTGTGGTACTTTGAATGTAACTGGCTCCCATAAGCTCATAGGGAGTGGCACTATTAGGAGGTGTGACCTTGTTGGAGGAAGTGTATCACTGTGGAGATGAGCTTTGAGATCTCATATATGCTCAAGCCAAGCCCAGTGTCTCAGATCACTTCCTGTTGGCTGCAGGATCAAGATGTAACTCCTTCTCCAACTCCATGTCTACCTGCATACCACCATGTCCTGCCATGATGATAATGGACTGAGCCTTTGAAAATGTGAACCACCTAATTAAATGTTTTCCTTGATAAGAGTTGCCATGGTCACAGTGTCTCTTCACAGCAATTGGAATCCAAAAACAACATCCTTCCCATCTACCTGTCCAGGGTGAGAAGCACTGCTTTAAATGGACAAGGGCAGTAGGGGCTGTTCATTCTCTTGCAGACTAAATGCTAATGATGAAAACCACATTCAACAATTACAGAAGGTTTTTTGCCTCTCTTTGTTTCCAGTTAGTTCGACTACATTCACTGTGAAATTATAATGTAAATTAAAGTGACTGCTCTTTTGTTTTATCTGAGTTAATGCTACTCAAAATTGACTTGCAGATATTCAGAAACAACAGTGCTTTGCACATTATGAATGGAAATATTGAATACACAGTAACCTAGCTATTATCTTCAGTGACTGAAGGCTACAGGCGTCTGTGCATCTTTCTGAAAAGGATTTTCTGATTCTGATTATTACGGAGAGGGGCTGATACCAAAGTGACAGACATTAAGATCTGCAGGATTCCTGCCTGCCCCTTGTTCACAGAATGTGTCCAGCTGATGATCTAAACATGAGATGTGTTAGAGTACAGGGTTCAGAAACATAAAGGACAGCTAATGACAGTGCTGGCATGACTGTTACATGAAGACAGCTAAGAATATTTAAAAGAATCCCCAAAACAACAAAGTCCTCTGTCTACCTTCTCTACCCCACATCTCTCTCTCCCTCTGTCTCTCTCCCTCTCTCTTTCCCTCTCTCTCTCCCTTTCTCTCCTTCTCTTTCTCTTCTCTCTCTCCCTCTCTCCCCCTCCTCTCTATCCTCTCTCTCCCTCTTTCTCTCTTCCTCTCTCTCTCCTCTCTCTCCCTCTCTCCTCTCCTCTCTCTCCCTCTGTCTCTCTCCCTCTCTCTCCCTCTTTCTTCTCTCTCTCTCTTCTCTCTTCCTCTCTCTTTCTCCCCTTTCTCTCCTCTCCTCTCTCTCTCCTCTCTCTCTCCTCTCTCTCTCTTCTCTCTCCCTCTCTCTCTCTCTCTCTCTCCCTCTCTCTCTCTCTCTCTCTCACAAAAAACAAACTGACTTTTTTAGGGAACACATAGAAAGGAAAGCAGAGAGATGGCAAACACTAGAGAAGGTCCCCGGACAACATATTTATTACTTATATATCTCTGTGGTGCATTAGGTTGTGTTCAAGGCAAAAACTCCTGCAGTGGAGTTCTACAGAATTTTTAGCACAAATCCACATGAAATTTCCTGGATCATAGACTTAAGAGTTAGATTGCCTTGTGAAGACTATAGCTTTTGTTTTCCTTCTCTTCTTAGGCTCCAGGATATATGCCTGATACAGGAAAGTAACTCTGGGTGGTGAGCACAGATAGACCTGTGTGTGTAGATCCTGAGGTCAAAGGGCTGCCTCTCACCCATAAATGCAGCTTAAAGAACTGTCAGTTTTCTAAGCACTTCACTGAGCAAATCAGTTAGTGTTTTTCTAGAGTATTTTTCTAAGAATACACTTTTTTATGAACCCAGGAAAAGGCCTGCATCTGAGTACCAACAGTTTTGTTACACAGTTTGAGGAGATGGAGCCCCACATCCCTGTGTGCACATTGGTACCCAACACTATAGACATGGGCTTCAGAAGTGGGGGAAGGGACTTGTGAAATATTGGAACCCCCACGCTGGTGGAGCTTAGTAATTATAGCACTAAGGGAGTCAGCAGAGCAGGCTCCCACATAGCCAGACTTCCTTTGGCATTTGGACTTATTAATGGTCTGTACAGAAGACAAGGAAATCTCCTAATACAGATTTATCCATGTTTTCCCTATATTATATTATATTATATTATATTATATTATATTATATTATATTATATTATATTATATTATAGACCTGGTATTTCAGGGAAGAGACTGCTTCTAAAATACCGCAGAACTTAGGAGGAGACATCGCATCGCACACTGCCTGCTGATTCCTCAGTCTGGTATTCCTCCAGGGTTGCACTTCTACCTGCAAACATGGGTCTCTGTGGCATCGAGGACTGTGGGGATCTGAAAAATCTATGGATGCTGCCAAGAGGTAACAGTGTCTTTCATTTCTACTTGTTCTGCCCTTTAACCCGTACAAATGATGCTCTACTGTGAGAAAAGACAAAACCGTGTGTGCTGATTACTCTACTTTGAGTGAGTCTTTACCATCTGTGTCCTCAACCCATGCCTAGTAATGGTGCACATGTCACTATGTGGAGCTGGTCAGGATTTCTGGTGTTTCAAAGGAGCTCTTGTGCTTGAGAAGGCTGGGGGATCTGGCATCAGCGTGTAGGCCACTGGAAACTTGCAAGGCCTTCTGCTTCTGCCCAGGAATGACATCATTGATGTTTGGTTCCCATGACTGCTGCTGCTGGTCTCCTGGAAGGATGGGGGAGGGGATTCACCCTGCTGAGCCAGAATGGGGTTTCTTGGGATCTGAACTTCCCAGCCAATACTTATAACTTGTGAGCTTGGCATTGGGTGGGGAGTTTGTGGTCTGCATCATTTGGAGGCCTGCATCAAGCCTCTCTAGCTTCGGGGAAAAAAAGAATGAATTTTTATCTCTAGCCAACAATCCCTGAATATTAATGTTTCACCATTTTCCTTAATATCATTTAGTATTGGCTGGCAACAGCTGACCACACTACTTTCCGAGTGGAAATGAAGGATCCCTTCCCAGTTGTATGATCCTTACACCCCCAAACACACAACGCTCTAATTCAATACATTCTTACAACTCCGTGCAGCTACCCCAGCTGCTTTTCATAAATTAGCTCTACTCAGATACTAACAAAACTTCCTTTCCTTAATACGGAGCATGTGTGTGTGTGTTAAGTGAGCTCCAGAAAGCTCCTGAGGGGTGAACGTGTTCCCTATTTCCTGTGTGCAATGGAATTGAGCAGAGCAGTGGCCCAGATGCCAGTGGGCACCATCATTCACTCCAATGACCAATGTGCAAGTCAGCGTTCAACAATGGCACCTACAGAACACAGCTGCCTTGCTTTAGAACTGCGGAGCTGGCCCTTCTGGATTGTTTCCCGTGGAGTGATCATGGGCAATGTGCGGGTTCATCTAGCAGATCACCTGGGTCTTAAAATGTTTATCTTTCTGAAGGTGAAAGAGTGCCTTTGTGAGGCTTGTTGGGGTCCCGATGCTTACTCCTAGCTGCGGGGGAGGCTCCAAATCTGCTAACCCACTTCTGTCCGCTCAAGTCCAGAAACTCTCGGCCTCCATTCCACGCCTAGCTCTGCTGGCACTTCCCATAAACTCACCTACTGACTTGACTCAGCAAGTGTTTATCAATACTAAGCACCTGATGCTTTGTATACTTTGGGGAAATTAGAAGCATAGAAACCAAAAGCTGCTCGAATTCCAGGAAGACTCTGTAAATTTCTGCCGGCTGATTTGACTACAGAGTCTTTGAACAGTGTAAGAATTGCTTTCTGAGC
>JABTXL010007734.1:22946704-22974278 GCA_025134845.1 Neodon shergylaensis
TAGGGAGGAGAATGAAGGTGATGATGGTGATGATTGTGGTGGTGGTGATGATAGTGAGGATGGTGGTGGCAACGATGATGGTGAAGACGACAGTGATGGTGGTGATGATGATGATGGTGATATGATATGATGATGACAGCTATGGTGGTGATGATGATATATGATGATGATGGTTATCAGAGCAAAATCAGCAAGATTGGGCAGCTGCAACAGCAAATTTTTATTTCACACAGTTCAGGATGCTGGAAGTACAAGTTCAAAACAGTTGTCAAGTGAGTTCCCTTGAGGGCTCTTTGTCTTACAGTTGGTCACCTTCACCCTATGTCATCACATGGTGTGACGGAAGGTGAGTAATGTCTCTGCTCAGAGCTCTAGTATGTTAATTCTGAAAGAACGCAGGCCTTCTTCCCACAGTAGCAGAGGAAAGGTGAATTGGGAGACAAAAAGAACAAGACTCAGGCAGTAAATTACCACCTATTCAATCATGAGAACCTGAATAAAAACTATAAGAACTTATGTAAAACTCCCGGCATGTTACTGTATCCTTATAACACTGGATCTGTTGAGGCAGAGACAGGAAAATCCCTAGAGTGCCATGGCCAGCCAGTCTAGCTGAATGGAGACTCCCCAGCAAATGAGAGACCTCGTCTCAAAAGCAAGATGGATCATTCCTGATGAATGACAGCTGAAGTTGTCTTCTGGGCTCCATATGCATACCCGAGCACACACATGATGAAATTCAGTCTTGACATCCATTTTACAAGTGTGTCTCCTGGAAATATGAAAACATTTTAGCACTTGACTGAGCCCACTAGACCAGGTTTTGCCCACCCCCTTTTATCCTGTGAGTTTCTCTTCCAAAGCAATTATGACAGCAATTTGAAGAAGATTGTTATTTCTATTTGCCCGAATTGATCGTTTTTTTTCTTTAAATTGCCTCTCATTCTTTTCCACACATCAAAAAAAAACTCATAAAATGTGTCTATGGTGAAAAGAAAAGCATCAAGTTCAAAGACAGAATCTCAAAAATCTAATCTGAGCTTGCCCCAAAGCTTATGTCCTTAAGCAAGGATCTGACAATCTCTTTTCATAGGGGGAAGGAGATAATACTCTCAAGGTTTTGGTAAGACTATATGATAAAGCATGAATTTAATTCTACTCTTGTGATCCGGACTCAGGTAGATATTAAATAAATGTTCCTCTCATTGCACTCTCAATATAACTATCACTTGTCTCTAATAAAGCACATTTTTCTTTCTTGCTATAAATCATTTTTAGTGGAAATCATAAGCATATTTGATGGCCTCATTCTCATGAAAAGTAACAGCTAGTTATTAGGTGGGGCCACATAAATGGTGAAAATTCTAGACTAGGAAGAATGAATTGAGCAAAACAGAGCTATCCATGATCACAACGATGTATTAGCTACTTGCCTGTTGCTGGGATAAAATGCTATGACCAAGGAAACTTATAAAGACAGAGTTTGTTTGGGCTTGGGGGTCCTGAGGAAAGTCCATAATAGCAAGGGGATATGGCAGTCGGCAGTCAGACTAAGAAGCTGAGAGCCCACATCTTCAACCACAAGCATGAAGCAGAGAGAGAACTGGAAATGGGGTCAAGCTATGAACTCTCAATGCCCTCCCCTAGTGACATACTTCCTCTGATTAGGCCGCATCACCTTCCCAAACACTGCCACCAACTGGGGGTCAGGTGTTCAAATATCTGAGCCTAAGGCAGACATTTCTCATTCAAGACACAAGAGAAGACATTTATGTGGTGAGAGGGGTCCAGAGCTTCCACAAGGTGCCTGAAATAATATCAAGATATACTGGAGGAATGATGGGAGACGAAATGAGACACATGCCGATGCCCCTTGGTTTAACTATGGACTAGGATGAGCAAATCTTAAATCGCATTCATTGCATTTTTAAAATATTCCATGTAAAAGGTTTTTGTTAATTTTCCTTACCTTCAGGGCCCATGTGTCTCTTCTAACGCCACCTCTGTTGTTATAATTTATTTAGCCATCTCTCATCAACATGTAAAATATGTGTTCCTTTATACAGAAGAAGAACTTTCCCTCTGGGACGTCAAATGTTGATGTTGGTTTATTTTTTTGGAATATATATATATATATATATATATATATATATATATATATGACCAGTACTAACAACCTTAAGATGCCTGGCATGCCGCTAGACACATGAGAAGTTCCAAAAGTGGAGGTCATGGAAAAGAAAAACAACTGAGCTCTAACTCCGAGGAAGAAATAGCCTGCGAGCCTAATTAAATGCAGCTAAAATTAGACAGGACTTTAAAAGTCATACCTGCAGTGAAAAGTTGGAAAATTATTACAGCCAACTAAAGAATCAGATAACTTTAAAACATAGAACTCAGTTTTCATAATTAACTTCAGGGAGGCAGAGGCAGGTGGATCTCATTGAGTTTGAGGTCAACCTGGTCTGCAGAGCGAGTTCCAAAACAGGCATCAACGCTACACATAGAAACCCTGTCTTGAAAACCAAAAAAGAAAAAAAATATTAACCTTCATCAGGCAATGAAAGGAGACAGAGACAGAGTCCCACATTGGAGCACCGGACTGAAATCTCAAGGTCCAAATCAGGAGCAGAAGGAGAGAGAGCACGAGCAAGGAACTCAGGACAGCGAGGGGTGCACCCACACAATGAGACAATGGGGATGTTCTATCGGGAACTCACCAAGGCCAGCTGGCCTGGGTCTGAAAAAGCATGGGATAAAACCAGACTCGCTGAACATAGTGGACAATGAGGACTACTGAGAACTCAAGAACAATGGCAATGGGTTTTTGATCCTACAGCACGTACTGGCTTACCTTACTAGACCTGGATGGAGGTGGGTGGTCCTTGGACTTCCCACAGGGCAGGGAACCCTGATTGCTCTTCGGGCTGATGAGGGAGGGGGACTTGATCAGAGGAGGGGGAGGGAAATGGGAGGCGGTGGCGGAGAGAAGGCAGAAATTTTTAATAAATAAATAAATAAATAAAGCCAAGAATGTATCTAATGATTGGTATGACAAGAAAATTAATTAATTAAAATGTAGAGAGGAGCCAGGTCTTATATACAAGAAGTGGCTAACTCAGAAATGGCTTCCATTCCCTTGCAGATCCTGGCCTTTTTTGGCAGTTTTCTGCATAGTCTGAAGAGTGAAAACATTTCCTGATTTGAAGTCTAAAGCACTTTGTATAAATATTTCTGTCTTATACTTATGGTCCACTCTTTAAAAAGAAAAAAAGAAAATACACCACAAACAATTGTGTTGAGTTGGTTGGTATGCTTGATTGAGCCCAAAGGCTAGGAAGAGGTAAGTGGTAGGTTTTTGTATATTTTCTTTGTTGTGGCATTGGGGATTAAGGCCATGGCCTCCCACCTGCCAGGGCAGCTCTGCCACTGAGCTGCATCCTCAGCTCTTGAACTGAATTTCAACAGTGCAGTTTCAGCAGGTGGTAAAAGTTATGCTCTCCTCACAGCGGACATGGGAGAAGAGGTGCCAGGAAAAGGTGCACCTCCCACAAACGCCAAGTGTTGTGTCGTTACAAGGTAGGCGAGCTAAGGGAATAGTGTGGCAACCTGGGATGACTCACCTGGTTGAGGTGTGTAAACACATCCATCTTGGAACAGTGCACGTGGCAGCCTCGAACCCTTGCCCACATGCACACCCAACTCTGAACAATAGAATAAACTTCTCTTCCCCACGACCCCTGGAGCTGCAGCAATAGGAAGAAGTCGATCCTGTTCCATTCTGCTCCACTGTGTCCAGATTTGGAAGCAAGGAGGCCAATTCAGCCTGAGCTGATTCTGAATGTGTGATCAATAAGGCAAAACTGTGTCCCCTGTGTGAAATTTTCGAAAAGATCCCCCTGCTTACCATCTTCTTCCCATACTTAATCAGGCTTGTATAGGATTAAAACCAGGTGTCCTATGGGAAGCAATGTAAGCAGGTGAAACGAAAGTGCATCTAAGTCAAATCACATGATAAATTATCCATGAAAAGTGGACACAGATGACAGGAATGTGCCTGGATTAGCAGACAAGGTGAGAAAACTATCCTATCCCCTAGAGATACCTGGGTTTCCTCTGCAGATAGTTTCCACTATGTAAGAATATCTTTGGGAGGCCTGCTCTTTTCTGAAGGGAAACAAAGGAATGAATCTGGAGAAGAAGGGAAGAGGGGAGGAGAACTAGAAGTAGTGATGAGAGGGGAAATTGCAGTTGGGATGTATTTTCTGAGAGAAAAAAATTTTTTTTAAAATCCCCTTTTTTTTTCTGCAAGATTTATAGCCTGAGAGGCGTCAGAGAAGTAACAGAAAATAAAGATCCCCAAAGCAGCTCTCAACTAAGCAGAGTGCAGTTGACTGATCAACACCCAACCATATGCCCCTCGGTCTGTTAAGTCTAAGGCAACCTCAGGAATTCTTTCACAAGATCCCACCAGTACTTCTGCCCTGCATTTCACAGTAATAACCTATCAGTGATGGCTTTCTTCCCTGAGCCATATCTCCCAACCCTCACAGAGCTGCCCATAACCCTTCCCAAATAAAATAATGGAGTACTAAGCCTTGACTCAAGGTCTGCCATGGGTAGGAACCCCGGGAAACCATGAAAGGGTGTGCATAAGCAAGTCAATCTGCTGATGGAGGAAGGTCAGTGGTTAATAAATAAACTGCCTTGGCCCTTTGATAGGACAGAAAATTAGGTAGGCAGAGTAAACAGAACAGAATGCTGGGAGGAAGTGAGGCAGACGCTATGCCTCTCCTCTCCAGGGCAGATGCGATGAAGCTCCGACCCAAGAAGGACGTAGGCTAGAATCTCCCTGGTAAGTCACCATCTCGTGGTGCTACACACATTAATAGAAATGGGCCAAGCAGTGTTTATACGAATATAGTTTGTGTGTTGTTATTTTAGGGCATAAGCTAGCCAGGTGGCCAGGAGCCTGGCAGCAGGAACACAGTCCGCAGCTCCCACTACAATCTGCCAAGGGCTTTACACTAGGATCATAAACAATTCATAATGCATAGTTGACCCTGGAAGAGTTCAGAGCCTTCATCCTGTTCTGAAAGGTAGAGTCCCCTGGGGGGCCAGTCCCAGATGTCTGCCTGGGAATAAGAATGCCAGACTTACTTTCCAAAATACTCTTGGCCAGAATAATAACCCTCTGAAAAGGGATAAAACGTGAGTGGACTTTTCTAAAGAAGAAGGTGAAAAGGAAGTCTAGATCAGTGTCCTGATGGGGAGTCATGGTATCAGGCACTCAAGGCAGCTGTCACATTGCGTCTGTAGTCAAGAAGCAGAGAGAGCTGAAACCCTGGTGCTCAGCTCACAGTCTCTTTTTTGCTAGTTGAGGGCCTCCAGGTACTGCTCACGATCAAGGTGAGGCTTCCCATCTCAATGAACTTTACTGATAATCCCTCACAGACATGCTCAGATGCTGGCATAGTCCCAATGACACTTCACAGGTTTGCTTGGAGGATGGTCTACTTCATGATTCCAGAGTCCATCAAGTTGACAATCCAAAATATATGCCTACTATCACAGTAGGGGCATGACATTTATGGAGGTAACCAACCACTTTCACGTTCAATATGCGGTCTTCTCCACAGGAGAGACTGCTGAGTATTTAAATGAGGTCCATGAGAGCCTGTAAGAAAAGATAAGAAATGTTGGGGAACACTCACAACAGAACCCCGCTGTGTTCCTCTGCTCTGTGAGTGCTGGGGTCACAAACCGAACTCTGATTACCAACCAAGCAAAAGGAAAAAGAGCGGTGAGCATGCTTCCTGTCTGTACTTACGGTACCTCAGACCATGCCCTAATGGGATGGTGTCTAAAAGGCTATTGGTTGAATGAATTCTCATAATACCTTGATGTGGGAGTGTCATATATCAATCTGTTGATTTCATTGGTTAAGTAATAAAGGAACTGCTTGGCCCTCATAGGTTAAAACATAGGTGGGTGGAGTAAACAGAACAGAATGCTGGGAAGAGGAAGTGAGGTAAGACTCCTCAGACAGACTCCATAGCTCCTCTCAGACATCACGCAGCTCCTCTCAGGGCAGACACACGCAATGAAGCTCCGACCCAGGATGGACGTAGGCTAGAATCTTCCCGGTAAGCGCACCTTGGGGTGCTTACACACCTTATTAGAAATGGGCTAGTCCAGGTGCGAGAGTTAGCCGAGAAGAGGCTAGATATAATGGGCAAACAGTGTTTAAAAGAATACAGTTTGTGTGTTGTTATTTCGGGGCATAAGCTAGCCAGGCGGCTGGAGTGCTGGGGACGCAGCCCTGCCGCTCATATTACAACAATACCTCCCCCTTTTGTCTAAATAAGTGGGTTCTAAAACTAAGACAAAACTACATACAATAAGAACAAATATCAAGTATTGTCCAGGAAAGAGAAAAGGCAAAAACATGCACAAAAATGAACAACATCAAGCAAGAAACACATGCTAAATGTAACAGATTATTTCAATTATTGTCCTATCCTGAGGAGTCTAAGTCTTGTACTAAGATATCTTAGCTAAGTTATGAGAGGAAAGTAGCTATGACTATTTAGTCTTCAACCCCATCAAAGATCTGAGAAGGAAAATAGTATTTCCTGAGTAGGCTGTGGTGCAAACAAACAACTTCCAAAAGGTGCGAGAAATGACAGAGACAGTGGCTAGCTGGGCAATCATCCAAAGTCTCATTTCCAATGTTAGGGCAACCAACTTTGGCTAAGGCCTAGAGTGTCTGACAGACCATTTTCAGAAGCAGCAAAAATCTTTTAGCAGTTGATTTCCTTGACTCTCAGATTCTATGTCCATGACACAAAGAAGTCATTCCCTTTCCTGAAAGTTATAGAGGTGAGCTTCCTGGTGTGGGACTCAGGTGGACATCCCCAGCCTCATGTCTCCAGCAACTGCCAAGAAGACGAGACAGATCAGAAAGGTCTCTCTGGAGAGAATTAAAATCATGGGACATTCAGAAACAGAAGGAGGTGTAGTGTGCGGATCTATACAGAACAATTCTAAGTCTGACAGTAGATTTATATAAAGGTACATAATTTATTTCAACTAAGAGGTGGGTCTCTTTCAAAAATTTATCACCCCCAACTTCAGCTCTCCCAACCATGGCCACTAAAGTGAGCTTCTCTTCCTCACAGGTTAGATTTAGGGGTGAGAGTTTTTACTTGATAACAGAGCTGAGGATTCAGGAAGCTACCCAGTGAGGTAGGTGTGCTGTGTTTAGGAAAGAAATGAAATCAGAGACTCGGCCATTAACCTTCAAGGAAGAAAAGCTGGGTCTGGTACTCTCAAAATTAGTGAGGCCAATATTTCACCATGACAAGCATTAGTGATGAATAATTAAGTATTTAATATAATGTTGCTTTGGTAGAAAATGATAATTTTACAATTGATGGGCCTTGGACCCTGTGATTGTACGGCTTTGGGGCAGAGAGCAGGCTGCTAGTGAACGAAATGACTGACTTCCTAATGGCCAAACTGGAACACTTCTGATGCTACCCATCTCCTTCCAGAAGCCAACCGTGATTCTGCTGGGAGGCTTCATGAAAAATTTAAGAGGAGATTTCAGCCTAGAATACCCCGTGTCTCACCAGCACACTGGAGGGCAGGCTGTATTTGGCTGTGATGCTCAGAGAACGCCCCAGCTGTAAACCAGCCAGCAGGCCCCCCCCCATGTCTCCAAAGGAAACTTGCTTTCTTTCAAATGCCATTTTCTTTACTAAACACTGCAGTCCTTGAAAGCAACTGAAAAAAAATGCATCCATGCATAGCTTCCTGTAAAAGCAGGTTTCCTGTGAGTCTGACTTCCTTTTCTCAGTCAGTGCAATCACAATGCTGACTGCCCTTTCTGTCACTCAGATGGACACAGAACAGAACACCTAGTGGACATGCGATTCTGGCCAGCCAGACCCTTGCCATGAGGGGTCACCGCTGTTGGAAAGAAAAAAAAAAACTACCTTTCAAACCTGATCTCCTCCCAGTGACTCTTCAAGTAAAGGGAGGGAGTGGTTTGTTTAATATGCAGGAAATGCTAATGAGAATTTGCATTTTTATTCGTTCATTCTAATTTGGCTAGAAAGTATGGAAAAGTTTTAGAGAAAGGTTTGGGGGGGAAGGATAACCCGGAAAATAAAGGCCTGAAAGGCTGACCGCAGGGGTCGCCCCAGAGATTCCCCCCTGAGGTGAATAAAGGCATTTTAATTGTTTCTTTGCACTTGTTGATCATGGGGCATGAGCTCTCTGCCACCTGCACAGTGGAACAGCTCCATGTGCCAAGTGACTTGTCACAAAAAGCAGCCCTCCACGCAGGCCAGGGGCCTGAGTCACCAGGGTGGAAACCATCTGTGCTGAGAGAACCGGGGGAAGTGACTGAGGGACCCCAGCTGGGAGCTGTCAGTCATGGAATCCCAGATTGGTACCCTATGCCCACATCACAAGCCTCCTCTTGGTCATGAGGTCCCCAGTCTGTGCTCTCTCCCCTGCTGCTATGCAGTCGGGTACTGGCTGATCCATGCATTGTTATATAAATCCCCATCCAGCCACTGTGCCCACTCTAGAGTGACACTCACCAGCCCATACAACCTTGGGGAAATCCACATTCACTTCCTGAACCCTTAGTCCTGAAACAATAGCCGTTGTGTTCATTCTTCCACTTCTTGACATGATGAGGTTCAAGTGACCTTGCCTGTGGTGATAGTCTCCAAAAACTGTAAGGCTGCATGGAAAAAATAAAATTTAAAAAATGCATTGAGTCAGGAGGATGCTGTACAGAGATAATGGACACCATCGTATCCATAGAGGATTCTAGAGGGATGGCTACAGTGAAAGACAGAAGGAGAGAAGGCAAGATGAAGTAAAAAGTAGGGACAGCATTCTACAGGCGTTCCACATGGATGTGGGTCCCTCCCTCTTGGTTTACTGGCACACCGTGCAGGATTTTTACACAACTCGCTGCTGTCAGCGCCTGGAAACCCGACCACCCCCTCGCTCATGTGGCACACAGTGCACAGTGAAGTACGCTCATCTGCACGTTTTATTTCTTACTCACAGTCAGAATTTCAAAGGAGCTTAGAGCTGCCTGGAAATGTTAGGGCAGACTGAGACCAAATATAAAATATTTATTCCTAAGAAAGAGACTGTCAGGGCCACTGGAAAAAAAATCTTCGGCTTTTAGGGCCTGGATGGCATTGGTCCCCTGGTTTCTTAAAGGGAATTTTATTTATTCTCATGAATAAAAGCAAAAAATGGTTGCATCTTTTTTTTTTCCTGACAGTCAGCAGTTCCCTAAGAGAGAGGCCACACTGCAACACTGCAACACTGCATTCTCTCCTGAGGCACAGATGGTACTGGGACGTAGGGCCGGTGACAAGCTTTTCCTCAGATGCTCCACCTCCGTGGAACGGCTATTGTCAGCACTTCTCAGTGAGTGATGACAACACCTGGAAGGAGCAATTCCTTTAGGTGTATAGTCCTCCAACATTAACAGGGACCAGGAAGTAACAGACACGGCCTCTGACTCGCTTTCATGGGCACGTAGCCCGCTATGTGCAGCGCTCAAGCGTAGGAGCGAGTGGGGGAATTTCGCACCCAAATCACAACAATGACCGATTTATGACACCAGAAAGACCTTTCAATCTTGCAGTTCTTGGCCCACGCATGGCTTCATCAACTTGGGCAAGAAGCCACAGACAAGGACGGGGCACACAGACAGGAGAGACAGGCATGCGGAGGGGAGGCGGTGCAGGAACTCTGATGTCTTATTCCTCTTGTAAGACAGCTAATTCTATCTCACCCTCATGAATTCATCTCAGTCCAGTCACCTCCCAACACCATCATCTGAAGGGGTCAAGACTCCAAGATGTAAACAGGCGGAAGAGGGAGATGTGGTGGCCAGTCCGCTGCAGAGTACCCACAAAGCCATGACAGACATCCCCTTCTCCTTTACTGTGGCCAGAACTCAGTTTAAGACACCAGACACAGAGCGCCCCCATAATATCTCACTTACAGCTGGAGTTTTCCTCGCAGTTACATTTATACAATCCTTACGGAAAACCGGAGTCTCACTCTGTAGCCCACACTGACCTAGGACTTACTACGTAACCCAGGCTGGCTTTGAACTTGCTGTGGTCTTCTAGTAGCCTCTGTCTTGTCTCTCACAGCTCGGATCACTGGCATAAGCCACCTTTTGGAGGAAGGTCGAGACTTGTTTTTATATCATATCCAATTAAGACCATCAGCGTGCTGACACAGGTTCACATCCATTTACATATATTCAGAATGTTAAGTATCATACCGTAGAAATCTCAGAATAAGCCAATGATTTCCAATGAAATAACGTAAAATGTGTTTTCTTTCATTTCCCTTAAACATGATTCTCTTCTGCAAAAAGTATTCATAGTGGTGCCATTGACCCCACATTCAGAAGCCACAGTCTATAGGGAAGGCCTGGATTGTTCTAGAAGCTGAGTGGTTAGCGAATGCATGGTTTGGCAGAGACACGGAGTGCTCATCGGCCACCATCTTCCAGTCTATTCTCCACCCACCAAGGTCAGCTCCTCCTTACGCCATGCATTTCCCCTCCAACCTTGACTTTGTACACTATGATTTGATCCTAATCCATCTCAGGAAGGGACTTCAAAATCAGTGACATCCAGTTTCTGTGACTTCATAACACCCAGAGGCACAGGGACCCTCTGTTCATATGGTATCTTAGATACAACCTACTTATTTCAAACAGGTAAAAATGGCTTCTACAAAGAACATCGCTTTGGAGGTGTGCACATTAAGAAGAAATGATGTACAAGGCCACTTGTTGGTTCCCGGCTGCTTAGACCCGAAATAACCACACAAAAACCATATTAATTAAAATATTGCTTAGCCCATTAGCTCTAGCTTCTTATTAGCTAACTATTACATATTAACTTAACCCATTTCTATTAATTTGTGTATCACCACATGACAGTGGCTTACTGGGTAATGTTCCCAGTGTCTGTCTCAGGCAGAGGATCTATGGCTTTTCCTAACTCCACCTTTCTCCTCCCATGCTATAGGCCAAGACAGTTTTCTTTATTCATTAACCAACAAAATCAACACATAGAAAGAAGGACCTCCCACACTGGTCTGCATTTGCATGTCCCAAAGTATACTACTCTGTCTGCAAACATGTTTGATAGGAACTAAATCCCTTTTCTGCTTGTCAGTTGGCCTGCTTGAAGTTGGTGGCTTCATCCTCAGAGAGTGTTGTCATGGCTGCGGCTCAACCCTCCTGTCTCTTGTGAATATAGCCTCTTGTTACCTTCCCAGAATCTGAGACTTAAGATAAGACCCAGCCTGAGCCCAGATGCTGCATATTAAGAAGTTGCCCTGATCTCTCAGTGGGCCAGCCCCCAGTGCCTGTCTGCATAACAGACTATTCCAACCCTTCCTAGACCCTTTCAAGCTTGGACTCTCCCAGATGAATGATTCCCTGCCGTGTCACCATGACAACAGGAAGACCCTCAAAACAGCACAAATCCCACTCATTCCTTTCTGCTCAGATTGAGATGGCACAGCACGGACCCAACAGACTCTATCTCTCTTTACAGCACAGGTTTCTTCTAAGCAGCCTCCTCTTTCACAGAGCTGTAATCACTTTATAGTCTCTGGGAAAAGTGCAAATCCCACCAACAGAATGCACTGCACTAGCTACCGGCTAGCTGCAATAGTCCATGGGAACAGTAGGGATCCTCTGCATGGGTGACAAATAGATTCTGCTACTGCTCTAAGACCCAGACTGCCCAGATGTCTCTGTGCCCTGTGTAAGCATGGGACTCCCTGAGATCCTATGTGGCTTTTGAGTCAGTGCCAAAACAAGCAAAGATTACCATACAACCGAGACTCCGGGATTGAAGAACAGAGTTCCCTCTGCCTCTGTCAATCAAATCATCAAGGCCCTCTTTTTAGTAAGCCACTGTCATAGAGTTAGAGAGGAGAGGAGAAGAGGTATAGGGAACCATGGTCAGCCTGGGTCTGGTCCTTCTTAATTGACCACAGAGGAAGAACAACATTGCCCTCCATTTCTCCAGGAAATGAATAAGAGAGAACAGCCAGGATGGCAGATTATTGTCCCCGCACTGGTAAAGGCATTTTCACATTAGTTAGTATGTTGAGACAAATCTAAGTCTACCAGTCTAAAATCTGCAATGAAAGCAACTACATGACTTTCTACATGTATCCAAAGATCCCTAGTAAGACCCATGTATGCAGAGAACACATGGCAAACATGTATTTCACAAACAGTAAGATTAAAGACTCACACTCCACGAGCATGTAGATTGCCCATATAGTTTTGGTTGTAGAGTGAGAAATTATGGGTAAGGTTAGTTAGGAGATCATTGTCCCCTATGCTCTAAGTCAGATTGGCATGTAACTTCATTTATTTCAAGTCATAGCCTGAGAAGTAGGGCTAGTCACACTTCCTGTGGAGGAAGCTGATGGAAAAGGCTGAGTGACTTGCCCACATCATTGGAGAATTCAACAACACCGAAAGAAAAGACAAAAACCGGGGCTTTGACATAGGAGTCCTGTCCTAAGTATGAGTCAGAGACAACAGAGAATCTTCCCTGTTGAAGATCAAGGAGGGAAAAGGCAGAATTTCTGTCAAAGAGTCTGATTCAGGCACATGGGGCTTCAGACACTAACTCTTATAACTAAGTGTACAAGCTGAGTCAGATTGTCTACTTAGCCTGGACTGGCTTCCTCATCTGTAAAGTGAGTACAACCTCTTCAGTTGACAGTTTTGTGGTGGGAAGTGTGTGTGTGTGTGTGTGTGTGTGTGTGTGTGTGTGTGTGTGTGTATGATTTTGATGGTTGTTTATAAAATCATTGTCATGTTTAATATTGGTTGCCAACTTCACAGACTAGAGTCACCTAGGAGAGAAAGTTCTGACTGTCTGAGAGAGTCTCTAAGTTCATTGAGGTAGGAAGTCCCACCCTATACATGAACTCTATGGCTTGGAGTCCCCAACCGAATAGAAAGGAGAAATCTAGTTAAGCACCAGTGTTCATCTCTCTACTTCCTGGCTGTGGATGTCATGTGACCTGTGGCCTCACATTCCTGACTGGACCTCAAATTCTGAGCCAGAAAAAACAAAAAAAAAAAAAAAAAAAAAAAACCATTTCCTTCTTAAGTGGATTCTGCCAGGCATTTCATCATGATGAAGGATGTAACTAAGACAATCAGTCCGTCCATTGTAAGGCCATTTCTTCTCTGACTTAAATTATATAGTATAACAATTCTATTATCAACTTAATAATGAACACATGTTACATTAATGGGAATAATCAGAAAATCATCTAGACATGGTTAAGGGTAAATCTCAGGACAAGAATAAGCCTGCTGGGGACTTCTCCCAGCTGTATTTTCAAATGCATGTGAGTTATTGCAGTGTTTTCTAGGGAAGATGGCACCGGAACCTCCATGGTGCTGAGAACACTCCAGGCTACCAAAGCTTCCTGAGGATTGGATGTGAGAGCTGAGATGACAGAGTACTTCCAACAGTGACTTGGAGCTAGGGCTGACTACTTGTGCCCCATCAAAGTTTTCTCATTGAAGCTCCAAACACGAGCATTACAGTGTTAGGACGAAGCTTGGTAAGATGGTTAGGCCATAAAGGCAAAGCCCTATGAATGAAATTAGTACCTTTCTCAGAGGAACCCGAGAGCATTGCCTCTCCCTCTCACATGGGAAGATATGAAAAGTTGGGTCTCCCACCTAGAAGAGGGTCCTCACCGGAGTATGACATTACTAGCTCCCTGATCTTAGGCCTCTAAACTCCAGAATTAAAGGAAATATATTTTAGATATTTATAAGCCACCTGGACTGTGGTGGTTGGGTACAGCAGCCCAGACTAAGACATAAAACTTGATCTCTTTAGGCCCTCATTTTTCCATGGAAACACCCCTTCCCCATCTCTGAAGACTCATGTGAAGGTTAAGCAAAACCATGTGTGCACTTGACCAACACACAGGTGCTGTGGGAGAATGTTCTTGTACACCGTAAAGATTTACCACTCCTATTGGTTTAACACAACACTGATTAGTCAGTAGCCAGGCAGGTAGCAAAGGTGGGGCAACCAGATGAGGAGAATTCTGGGAAGAGGAAAGGCAGAGATGCAGTCAACAGCCAAACACAGAGGAAGCAGGATGAGAATGCTACACTGAGAAAAAATACCAAGCCACATGGTTAAACAGATAAGAATTATTGTGGGTTAATTAAGTTGTAAGAGCTAGTTAATAATAAGCCTGAGCTAACAAGCCAAATACTTTATGATTAATATAAGCCTCTGTGTATTTCTTTGGGACTGAATGGCTGTAGGACCAGACAGGACAGAATCTCCTGTCTACACACAGGTATGATTATGTGATTATTTCAATGACACATGACATCATTGAAATTTGCTTTTCAGAATTTGTTTCCCTCCGAAGGGGAGGTAGTTTCCCATCCTTTTGTGATAACCAATATGTCCTTGAAGGTTAAGCAGAATGACTTTTATGAGAATTCGTACCTCCCCTTGGGGAGTCATCTCATCTCTATCTTTGGCATTCCTTTGGCAGAGACCAAAACCAAAATCAGATTCCCTGCAGTTGTTTCTCACTATCAGAAGCAGCAAGTCACTTCCACTAACACGATGCTTCACGGGGCAATCCCGAGTTTGCAGGAAGAAAGAGAACCGTAAACTGCCTATGACAGCCAAGTGCAGAGAACACTCCTGGAGTACAGAGGTGTGGGAGGGGGAGGGAAGGAGGGAGGCAGATGGGTGAGAAGAGGAAAGGAAGGCCAAAGGAAACAAGTTATGAATATTCCAAAATGAAGCCAATTACTTTGTATGTGGATTTGTTTGTTTAAAGCAAAAGAAAAATGCTTTGGGGAAAGGCTTACAATTCCTACTCACACCAGATAGGTGTAACTGAATAAAAATAATTTACTGAAAATAAACCAAATCTCCGACACCATAGAGAGATGGGTGGGGGGTCTGTCCTACTGTCTTATCTGTGGCTCCCCCAATGACCTTGGTCAGCAGCAATGTCAAACCTAGGGCATTGAGCATGACAAATGAAGGCCCTGTGGTAGCGCTGGTGTCCTTGGAAAGACTGTCCCTGGGTGGACAGCCCACTCCTTCAGCTTGCTCAGCAGCCAGGACCTTCCCACCCACAGACCCGCTGGGTCTGCTGTGGGGCTTTAATCGACACTATCATTTACTGTGTTTGCCCTGACAAGGAGAGAGCGTTGCTGCAAACAGAGAGCTTTTAAACCAGCATGCCAAAACAACAAAGAAAACATGCTTCACACCACTATCGGCTCCACTCACAGGAACGCATTCTTCCCTGTCAACGGAAATGGATCTTGAGACTAGAAAGCACATACGTACAAGGCTATGAGGGTCATTACTCCTGCAAAAGACGGCTGTAACAACTGGACCAGCACAGAAAATCACACAGAGAGGGCTGGAAGAGGGGATGCGCTCCACCTTCAACCCATGCCAGCTGTCACCTTGACTGTCTGAGCTCCACCTGAAGACCTGAGGCGAGCATTCACAACAGTAGTGAACGAAGCAGAGAGAAGATGGACTGACGATGGAGGGCACTCACAATGACTGACAGCAAGCTGTGTAGCCTGCGAGCACTGTGCAAGATCCGGCGTGATGCTCACAGCCTCGGGGCAGCACTGCTAACATGGATTTTTTTATGTGCTTTATGTCAGTACATCATAAATCAAAAAATGACAAGAGGCACTCAATGTTATTAAAACCTTACCATGTGCTAGTGTGTGTGCTATGTGCGTTCAAAACATGGCAAGGCATTTTAACTTCACAAGACTTCATAGATCTTTAAACCTGCTTTAGTTTTCACGATGGTAAAAATCTCCCTTTTGTGGAAAAGTGAACGGTAATACTTTATGGCGATTTGCTCTCCATGGCAACGGGTCATGACTGAACTCCATTCTGCTCTCCATGGTCTTCTGGGCCTGGAAAAGTTTGTTCATTTTCATAGTAAACATTTTCAAAATGTGAACCCAGAACAGTGACACTCGATGCATCACAGACTTGCGCCAACTCATCACCTTCCAGCCATGGGACCTTAGCCAAGCCCCAACTCCCTCATCTTTGGTACAGACACTGTGGCAAGACATGTCCCCTTGTGATAACTGCACAATGTCACTACATCACGTGACGTGTCCATCTTGATCACTAACTCAGGATGGGGTAGCAGAGCCGCCAGCTGTTCCCGAGTCAGCATGTCCTTCATGTTCTGGTTCACATGCAGATCAGGCCCCAAGCTCCTGACAGTCTAGGGAGATCATGTGACCAATTTGGAGCAATAGGCATGAAGAACATGACAAGGGGTCCTCTGAGACACGGAAAAGCCTGCATGCTTCCTCTGCCAGGTGCATACTTCCCCTTATGAAGAGGGGGTTGCCCAACCAAGAGACGGGCTGAGGACAACAGAGCTCCTACCAATATGTGGAACTGGGTGGTTTCTGATGGGACTAAGGTTAACAAGACAGGATTCAGCAGGTTTGAGTCAGCACACACTTTCAAGTCGATTCTTAAGTCACTCAAACAGGTAGTGAAGGCAGAGGCTCATTAAACTTGCCTTCATGCAGGTGGGTAGAGCAGGGATCTGACTTTAACCTAGATGGAATCCTATTGATAAGATTTCTGACAAATGCCTTGTGCTCAATATGTACTCGACATTATTGTGAAGCATAACTAAAAAAAAATCTCAGAGACTGATATCGGGATTCAACCCGAAGGTCAGAAAAACAAAACAGCCAGCCACTGGTTCATACCTCAACCTCAGCCCAAAAATAGCAGTCCTGCCTCCAGGAATCTCAAAATAAGACTGTGTCTGAGAGCTGTCTCCTTATAATCCTCTCTAGTTCGGAGATTAAAGGCTTGTACCCCTACAGCCTGGTTTCTATGGCAAGCTAGTGTGTCTACTGGGATTAAAGGTATGTGTTAATGCTACCTGGTCTATAAGGCTGGCCAGTGTAGCTGTTTTACTTTTAGTTTTACTTTTCTGACCCTCGGGCAAGTTTTATTGATTAAAATACGAGTGAAATGCCACTACATTAATGCACACTGCTTTCTCATGAGAATGAAGCCCTAGCCAAGGTGGGAAGGAGGTGCATTGGGATAGCAAAGCACCGAAGGCTTGGGGACGGTTCCTTTCAGAATGCAAAGCTCAGATCTTGGCCTGGGCCTTGTGACACTGAGCAGTAAAGTTCTGTGCAAGAAACGGGATTCCCTTTGAGCCCAAGGGCTTAACAAAGGACAGATACTCCAGTACTGGAAAGAGTGCTACTAGGAGATGAACTTGCTGAGAACCTACTCCAAGAGAAAGACAAGAGATGACCATCCATGAGGGGCCTCCAGGTGGGGAACCAGGAGTGAAATGAGAACACTCAGCTAACCATTCCTGACACTCTACATTGTTTGTGGTCGTGACAGTCTCCTTGGCAGACTGAAAAATGACAAAACAGCATAACCCCACAGTTCTGGGCAAAGGTGACTGCCATGGGGCAAACTCAGTCCCTTTGTTGACAGAGGTTTCTGTCCTGTCCAGTCCCACAGCCATTCATTCCCAAAGAAACACACAGAGGCCTACATTAATTATAAACTGTTTGGCCTATTAGCTCAGGCTTTCTTATTAACTCTTACATCTTAAACTAACCCGTAATTCTTACCTGTGGTAGCCACATGACTTGGTACCTTTTGTCAGCAAGGCATTCTCGTCTTTCTTCCTCTGGGTCTGGGTTATGGCTGCAGACTGAGTCTTTCCTCTTCCCAGAATTCTCCTATTCTGGTTGTCCCACCTATACTTCCTTCCTGGCTACGGGCCAATAGGCATTTTATTAAATTAATACAACTAACAAATCTTTATAGGGTACAAGGCCATTGTCTCATAGCATTCCTCAACTCCTTCACACCTGCCCGAGTCCCTGAGTTCTCCAGTGTCCTCAGAGAATAGCACTGCTAGTGTCTCTTATTGACAACATGTTTTATTTTAAGATTACAAACTCAAGGCATGCATGTCTTGTTAACTTTCATGGGCTTCCTTCAAATTAAGCCATAATCAATACAAAGAAAGAACTATTTATCCTGGAAAAACATACAAAATACTAAACATTATATGAAAACAGGTCACTGATTGGTCAATGGGGAGGTAGTCTACATAGGAATGATTAACTTTCAAGTAGCTGATTATATTTGAATTGCAAGTCAATTGGAAGCCTTTTTTGAGAAACCTTGGCCAATTCGAAATTATACATTGGTTGGTTCACAAAGTTTAGACTTTACTGGGTGATTAACAAAAGGTAAAACTGGGTATTGGGCATTCTTCATGGGATGCAGATGTCCCGAGTTCATGCACTTGAGATTTAGCTCAAGGAACATTGTTTTCCAATGTTTTTGCTAGGTAACAATACTTTCCTCACTGAAGGGAGTTCAGGAGACTTTCTTAAAGAAACTTTAGTCCTATCAAAAAAAAAACTGGAGTGCCAGTATTTTGATCCTAACACAGCATTTACCACCATAATCTCTCCATCTCTGACACATTTCACACGATGATTATCACTAAGAAGAGTCAATATGCAGAGTTTTATATTAGATTTATATCAGATCCTCCTCCAACAAAGAGGACTTCACTAGCACTGAGTAGGTACCTGGATTTCCAGTACCGGGCATGGTATCTCTCTTGTCAGATGAGTCTTAGTCTGATCAGAGAATGGTTGATTATAGCCAAGGTATGTGTACCACTACTGCACATGTACGGTGACTTTGCTGTGCTGGTTGTTGATTGGGTTCATAGGTGTCACAGCTGGGCAGGACTATTAGTTGCCTCTCTTTCATTTAGAAGCTTCCATGCCATCTTTGGGCACCATGGAAGCTAGTCTTCAGGGAGGAATCTGTCCTTCTTGTTCTGCCCGTGTTTGGCAGTCATGCTAGTGAGACTTCATGGGTGTAGCTTCTAATGTTACCAGGAGACTGAATCTCACAGCAAAGTCCCTGGTCCTCTGGCTCTTAAAATCTTTCATCCCCTCTTCCACAGTGTTTCCTGAGCCACTGGTGTGGGACTTGGCTTCACAACCCGGAAGACTGAGAAGTTGAATTTTTCTGTAGAGGTCTCTGTTTCAAAGAGACATTTCCTTGATGAGGGGTGAAGACTGCACTTATCTGTGGGTCTAAGGACAAATGTTTATAGATTGCTGTTAGGGATCATGATGAGCAAAAGAGGCCGTGAAGTGGAGAGAGAGTGCAGAGGGATATATAGAACAGTTTGGAGCCTGGAAATGAGAAATGTTATGATTAAAATACAATATCAAAAATAAACAACAGAAGCAACACAGTCCTCTGCGCCTGTTTACAATTAAACCTGCCCACCTATTTCCCCCACCTTCCTGCTTGCCTTCGGCATTCATATGGGGCCCCTGAATATAGATTTTTGAGGTCTCGGGGGCAATCCTAGAGCCTGAGCTTTTTTTGGCCATTCACCAGAGTTCCCCAAACTTATAAAGTGGAAGCTGACACTTTTAAAACATAAAGTTATAAAGTACCAAAAGTTGGAAATCTGAGAACTAATATTTTTTAAATATCTCCACGACTATAGGAATTGACTGTTTTCCTTACTGCCAGATACACAAAAAGAGCAAGGTAAGATTCATGGCTCGAGAGTACAGCCCCTCACGGCTGGGAAGGCCAGTAGGGGGAGTATGAGGAGGTTGTTCGTGTCACATCCTCAGTCAGGAAGCAGAGAGACAGATGAACACTGGTCCTCAGCTCACTTTCCCCGTTTATACAGTCTGAGATCCTACTCCAAAAATCAGAGCCACAAAAATTTAAGGTGGGTCCTCACACTAGAAGCTCACCCATCGATACCCCCTGAGACCTGTCTTCTAGGAGAGCTCACTTAGATCCTGTCAGGTTGACAATCAGTTTTCCCTATCACACTCACCTCCTAGTTCTCCAGAGCTAAAGGGGAAAATTTACAGAAGGATGGTAAAACAAAAGTTGTTGTTACTGCTGAATTTAACTTAAATATAATTTGCAAACTGTAAAGCATTCTGTAATTTATACAATTATGTGTCACTTGTGGTGAGCACAGGGGAGAAGAGAGAGATCTGGCCTTCTAAGACTGCCTGAGAGATACATTGAACAGTGACTTCTGTATGTATTTCTTTTCTGAACAAAACACTTTGCCTAGCTTTGTAAAAAGAAAAGCTTCCCTCTGTGGGCCCTGCTTTATTTCATTTATCAGTTGGGTTTGATTCTCCCACACAGGGAAAGGAAAGCCATGGAACTGGGTATGCTCTTTAATGCTCCACACCATCCCGACCATCTAGACCCAGGCACCTCACCTTTGAAATGAAGTCTTAGAACGGCAGACATCCTCTATGAGGGAGAGAAACCAGGAGGCCAGCTCCGCCGAAGGATGTGAGTAACTGTGTGAAGGGGACAACCAGGCACTTGCTGTCGTTGCATGGCACGGCGATTAGAAAGGACGTTGGAGCAGCCCCCATTCCCATGTATTCACAGCCTTGCTTATGGCTGTTCTCCAGCCATTTAATCTGGCATTCAATCACAAATAATAGTTCTATTGAGTTGTGTAAAGTCAATACTTCTTACGCTCTTTAATTCAGGCAAAGCTCCAGGAGACAGCGCTCTGTTTGTTTAATGCTTTCACGGGCTATTCAGGGAAATCAGATTTACAAGGTTCCGTTATTCCCTAGTCACTTCCCAGCATGCTCTTATCTCGGATTCTCCTTCCACTGAGGAAATATGCCTGTCAACCTAAGTAGCATTTTCTTAGAGGAATAAAAAATTAATTGGGTACAACACTTATGCTCTGGGACCTCCCAGGGCTATCACTAAACATCCACATCACCAGGCCACCCAGGAGTCAGGCTGGCCACAAGCTCTGTATTCTAATTATTCACAGAATCAAGAAATATCGAGAAAAGATCATTGACGGATACCTCCATCATAAAATCAGTAGATAGGATACAAACATTAATTGTCAAGTTAGATGAAGATAGGCATCAGTCTTTTTTATGTCTGGGTGTTCAGACCCAGGGTGAGAGGAAATCTTATATTGATGATTCTTTTCACATTATAAAAAAAATGTACATTCACATTGTAGAAAATGTAAAGGCAAGCCAAAGCAAAATTAAATACATTCACCATACCAGATCTGCCCCTCCTGCTGTGTTAGTGTGTGTCTTTTGGGATTCACACATTATATATATTCTTACCAAAGTAAGACTGTAATGTAAAGTATTTTATACTCCATTTTACCTTTGCTGAATAGGCGACTTTATGACTAAGCATATTAATATATCATATATTTATTATTAATAATAAGCATATTAATATATATATGTTCATCTATAAATTTTTCAGTGCGGAGATAGAGTTTCAGTATGTAGGTGGGCCACATTTATTTAATCAGTTCCATGTCACTAGATGCCTACCAAAACCCCAATTTCAAATATTGTGTGCAAAATAAGATTAAAAGTTCCTGACTTCCCCAGGATATCAACTTAGTCATAGCTGGCCACATATATTACTCAAACTTCTGATAAGCAAATTGTCCTCCAGCCGGTCTGGACCAGCTCATCAGCCTGTCCAACAGAAATGTGTAGTTGGTTTTTTTTGTTTTGTTTTTCGTTTTGTTTACTCTTTGGGGGCCTGCCACCCAACTCCTAAATAAATACACAGAAACTTAGTCTTACTTATGAATTCCCTGCCTTACCTGGGCTTGCTTCTTGCCAGCTTTTGAATTATCCCGTTTCTCTTTAACTACATTTTTGCCTCTAAGCTTTTCCCTTCTTACTCGGTGGCTGTCTGTGTGACTGGGTGACTGGCTGATTCCTGGAGTCCTCCTCTCCTCCTCCTTTTCTTGCTCCTCCTCTTATCTCTTCTCCTATTTATTCTTTCTGCCCACCAGCCCCACCTATCCTTTCTCCTGCCTAGCTATTGGCCATTGGGCTCTTTTTTAGACCAATCAGGCACTTTAGACAAGCAAAGTAACACAGCTTTACGGAGTTAAACAAATGCAACATAAAAGAATGCAACACATCTTTGCATCATTAAAAAAATATTCCACGGCATAAACAAATGTAACGCATCTTAACCCAATATTCAGCAACAAAAACGGGGTCACAGCTCTATGCTGGAAATGATTGTGGTCATAGTTACAAATGTAACTATGTGGGATGAAGAATGCTAACCTCACTGGCTTGATTTTCATTTCTTTAATGAGTAGCCAGGACCAACCTTTCTTCCCTGTGTTTATTAGCTGTTAGCCTTAAACCAGAGCCCCAGAGTCTTACCACACAGGACACAACCTCAGGGAGTATGATGTTTACAAGCTATGCCCATGACATTTGCGACTTGTGGAGAGTCACTGAAAGATAAGAGTCAGAGTACTTGTTGGGCTGGTCACAGGCGCCATAGCTTCCTAAACAATGAAGGCAGTTAAGTATTTGTCTAAGTATTTGGGGCTTTTGTGGGAATACTACAGTGTCCTTAACCAGCGTTGGAGTCAGAAGTGTATAATGGAATGGCTATGGATTGACTTGTGCCCTCCCCCTCAGAAAATGCACATAATGAGAAGGCCCCCAAGCTCAGGGTTCGAGAGGACTTTTTAACCTGGACAAAACCTGAAATGTTTTTAATTAAGATGCCGCACAGACAGACCTAAACTGTTGCTACCAACTTTCCACCATTTGCTTACCAGGTCTCTGTGACACTGCACCTGACAGGTTGCAATGGGACAGTGGGTGCTGCCTCTCAAGGTCCTGAGTTGTCCTGGCCAGGTTGGTTGCCACAGGTGCAAAGATTGGTTTTTCTACATAGTTAAGAAAACAGGTATATAACAGGTACATGAATAGGACCATGTGGGGCTCTGCTCGAGGGAACAATGTCATGGACACCATCAGGTTTTGTGGGGTGGGGAGTGAGTGTGCATGTATGTGTGGAGACCAGAAGCCAGCCCTGGATATCAGTCCTCAGAAGCCATCTGAGATGGTTTGAATACAAATGGTCCCCTTAGGCCCATAGAGAGTTGCACTACTAGAATGTGGGGCCCTGCTAGAGTAGGAGTAGCCTTGTTGGAGGAAGTGTGTTACTGGTGGGGGGGAGACGTTGAGGTTTCAGAAGCTCAAACCAAGCCTGGTGGCTCACTGTCTCTTCCTGCTGCCTGCAGATCCAGATGTAGAACTCTCAGCTCCCTCTCCAGCACCATGTCCGCCGGCATGCCACCATGCTTCCTGCCATGATGAGAATGGACTAAACCTCTGAAATTGTAATCCAACCCCAATCAAATGTTTTTCTTTATAAGCGTTACCATGGTCATGGTGTCTCTTCACAGCCATCCATCTTGGATTTTAAGACAGGCTCTCTCCCTGGCCTGAACCCTCCAAGTGACGAGCGTGAGAATTCCAGGGATCTGCCTGTTTCTGCTTCTTCAGTGTGCACAGCACCATGCCTGACTTGGTTTCTGCCTCTTCAGTGTGCACAGCACCATGCCTGGCTTGGTTTTTTTGTTTGCTCATTTGCTTGCTTGTTTGGTTTGATCTTTTTTAATGTGATAAATTTTAGGGGTTGAACTAAGGTCCCTGTGTTTACAAGACAAGCATTTTAATGTCGGCACCAGACTATAAGACTATTGTTTTTAAAGAAGTCAAGAACACTTCTCACAAACACTGAAGGATGTTACAGCAAGGTGCACTCTTACTTCCTCTTATTTCACACACACACACACACACACACACCTGAAGTCGTCATCAGCATATTGAAGAAGGTTTAAATTCATTTATAAAATATATAATTAAATACACGTCACTATAAATGATACTCAATATCTGTATTTTTTTAGATAAGGGCTCACTCTGTAGCCCAGGCTTGGCCTGGGATTCCCTATGCAGAGCAGACAGGCTTCAGACTTTTGTCATTCTTCCTGCCTCAGCCTCCCAAATGCTGAGTTTACAGTTGTGAGCCACTTTACCCAACTACACGCTTATGTTTTTAAACATATACCACACTCTCTGCTTAATCTTCTTGAGTTTTTGGTTTTTTACTTTCCTGATTTTCTTTTTTTTTTAATTAAATCACTGCTTTGTCCATTAGCTCTAACTTCTGATTGGATAACTCTTATATTAATTTAATGCATTTCTATTAATCTGTGTATTGCCATGTGGCAGTGGCTTACCGGCAAAGTTTCAGCATGTCTGACTCTGGTGGCGGCAGCTCCATGACTTCTCCCTGACTCTGCCTTCCTCCTCCCATGCTATAGGTCAATCCTGGTTCTTTATTCATTAACCAATAAAAAAAACACATAGACAGAAGGACCTCCCACACCAATTCCCCTTTTCTGTTTAAACAAAAAGGAAGGCTTTAACTTTAACTTAGTAAAATTACATACAACAAAATGTGTATCAAACAAAAATTCAAGTTACAGTATTTATATCTACTTTATCTTTTCTCATAACTAAGGAAATCTATTTTGTTTCTGTTTCCGAATAACAAAAACAACCTGAAATTACAAAAGAATAAGTTCATTTATACTAAATAAGTGGTTGGTTCACGTGTTATTCTAGAATCAGAAATCAGGTAGTTTTATTTCAATCTCTCCTTTCCTTCCTCCATCTGTCCCCCATATGCCCTCATGTGCACACACACACACACACACCATACACACACCACACACATACATACACACCACACACACATCACACCACACACACATACACACCACACACACACACCACACATACACCACATACAGACACACACACCACACACATCACACACATACACACACACACCAAACACAACACACACATGCGTGTGTGGCAGATGCATACTCTCCTCTGTTCCTGCTCTGGCTCGTATCACCCAGTATCTCTCTTATGCTGTGAACTCTGTCAGAACAGATGCTTTCCTTTCCCAGAATGGTCTCATTGTTCATGGTTTCAAGGTGAGTGTTTTGTCTAGAGGGAGCCACTGTTTTCTTTCAAGGTTAGGCTGGCACATTGCTGTTGTCTGCAGTCTTATTTATTTGCATTGGTTTTCTTGAAATGCTGCTGTTTAAGATATTCTTGACATCTTATTTGCACTACTCCTGCAGATCTTAGCCAGCCAAAAGAAAAATAATTCATGTATAGATCAGTCTGAAGAAAATGTGCAGAGCCTCAGCTCTGGGTCCTTGGACCAGGACAGCGGTTGGAGAGCTGTTTAGTCTGCGACGGCGGTTGGGAAATGTGAGGAGAGCTAACGGGTTCTTAAGGATGATGAACAAGGAAAGACCAGTGATGGGAAGGGCTGGCAAAGGGTGTTCAAAAGCAAATGTGTAGTTGATTTTGCCCAAAGCAGACAGAGAACCAGCTAGTGCATGTGGGGCAGACCACCCAGGAAAATCCAGACAGTAGTGTGTTGGTCATCCAAAGAGCTAGGCATTGGAAATGCCCATGCAAGGATGCCCTGATGCTCTAGGAGAAGGCCCTAGCTTGCAGCCCAGCTTCTTTCCTTCATGCCTTGGTAGAACTCTAAAGAACTTCTTCCTGAATGGAAGATAAGACTTTGTGCTTCAGACTCTTCCCAAGGCAATCAGAAACCCGTCAATACTCTGAGAAGGTATGGGAGAAGATTCAAAAGTTCTGACGTACACTCCAAGCAAGGCCCTGCTGGCAATCTTTCCTGAGCACACTAATATTCCTTCTTATTAAAATCTAGTCATCACTTTCTGGGTTGTCAAAGATGACACGGATAACATGTTGATGTATGAGCTATCCTAATGGTATACACTAACAGAGTTTGGGCATTACATAGTTCATGGTTTTATACTATGTCTTGCATATCATGTGCATTGATAGCATGTATGACTACATATATGTGATGTTTTCTCTATATGTAATATTATAGATATATTGATTTTACATATTCATATATAAATCTTCATTATGTGTCGATGCATAATGCCATAGTCACATAGTGTGCTGGGTAGTTTTATGTCGACTTGACATAAGCTATAGTCATTGAGAACGATAGTCACTGAGTCATTGAGATGAACCTCAATTAAGAAAATGTCACCTTAAAATTAGGCTGTAGGCAAACCTGTAGAGCATATTCCTAGTGATTGGTGGGGCTCATCCCACTGTGGGTGATACTATATGGGCTGGTGGTCCTGGGTTCTATAAGAAAGCAGGATGAGAAAGCCATAGGGAGCAAGCCAGTAAGCAACACCCCTCTATGGCCTCTGCATCAGCTTCTGCCTCCAGATTCCTGCCTTGCTTGGGTTCCTGTCCCAACATCTTTCAGTGATGAACAGTGATGTGGAATTAACCATTTGCTCCCCAAGTGGCTTTTGGTCATGGTTTCTATCACAGCAATAAAAACCCTAAGACACTTACTATTGTAATCCATCATGAATAAACTGTTTATTGCTAGTTATCATGGTTACTGATAGTATTGCGAACCATACTGCTTGAACTTTTGTCACAATGTAAAGAAACCACAGAGATGCTTATTAAATAAGTCCAGTGCAAAGCTTACAAAAGGTTCTGTGCTGTCTCAAACAGCAGGTGCCCACTGTGTGCGTTCCCCCACAGAGTCTTAATCCTCACAAAAATGGCCAAGAGCACATAAAGAGCAACAGAACTGAAGTAAGGGCCACCAATCCAGTCACAGACAGTTAAAAAATCAAAATAACTGGGCTGGAGAGATGGTTCAGAGGTTAAGAGCATTGCCTGCTCTTCCAAAGGTTCTGAGTTCAATTCCCGGCAACCACATGGTGGCCTACAACCATCTGTAATGAGGTCTGGTGCCCTCTTCTGGCCTGCAGACATACACACAGACAGAATATTGTATACATAATAAATAAATAAATACTTTAAAAATCAAAATAAAATAATAAATAAACAAAAATTCAGTTTAATTCATGAGGGAGAATGTCATACATGTCTACTGTATGTTGTGATATAGGCTGGTCACTGGAGTTGTGGGCACAGGGTTCAGTGTATACAGTAAAAATTATAACTCAGAATTTAACTAAAAACGCTTGCAAGATCAAACTGTGGTAAAGATGGCATCTGTTACGAGTACATAGAAAATGTGTAATTGCTTAGACACTTCCAGGCTGAAGGCCACTTCCTACAACATGACTGAGACAACATGGTGATATGGCCTGGATAAAAAAGGAAAGAAAATGACCTCCAGATGCCCTTGTCAACTGAAGCCCAATCATCAGATGGCTTGTAACTCTGCTAAAGTGCACACCTGCCTCCAGTGCACACCTGCCTCCAGTACACACCTGCCTCCAGCGTACATCTGCCTCCAGTGCACACCTGCCTCCAGTGCACACCTGCCTCTAGTGCACACCTGCCTCCAGTGTACATCTGCCTCTAGTGCACACCTTTCTCCAGTGCACACCTGCCTCCAGTGCATACCTGCCTCTAGTGCACATCTGCCTCCAGTGCATACCTGCCTCCAGT
>JABTXL010007734.1:22979506-23009460 GCA_025134845.1 Neodon shergylaensis
ATAAATCAAATGAGGCTAACTCCCAGACCCAGAATTCCCAAATACAGCAGTACTGTCTACACTTGGGGAAATTGAAATGTAACCCAGCCTTCTACATCCAGCAAATAGGCCATGCATCACCAGCCAGCATGTGACTGTGTGATGTCTCCCACTGGGGTTGTGGAGCCCCCGGGTTTGCACAGACCCCAGCCACCCAGCAGCAGCAACAGCAAGTCTCGGACTCGGGCTCACTCTCCAAAGCCAGGCACAAAGCAAAGTCCTGTCCCTCCTGCAGGCAGAGTGCAGTGTGGTGTTCGCCCTGCTCCACTTAGGAAAATGAGAGGCTGAGATACGGGTGAAATATTCCCAAAACCTAATGAGGAAAAATAAAACAGGAGGCATTTGCTTCGCTCGTGTTTTCCAGGCAGCAATGGCTGGCACAAAGCTACCACTGCACCCCTAAGAGAAAGAAAAGGTGCACCCTGTCAGCCTGGAGACAGTGTCTGCCTTCCTGGAAGGGTGGAAATGGATTCCCTGGGGAAATTAAACCAACCAACTTCAGCAAACCTTCAGCAGTACATGCAATTAAAATGCCATTTTTAAAAATGGTATTTCTACCTCTCAGCTTTGCAGAGGCTTCTGGAATAGGCCCTCGAGGTAGATCTGCCCCCTTCTGCAGGTCTGAGCTTGCAAGGGAGTCACGGCCCACTCAGTGGAGGAAAGAAAAAGCCAGAGACTTTCTCTGAAGTCAGACCTTTGAACTCAGAAATAGCAAATGTGATCAAATCAGCACATTAAAGCAGTAACTATTAGCAAATTCATATTTTCCCAGGATCGAGACCAGTGGAAACCACAGAAAATGAACATTCCAATGTTTTGAGATGTTACGTAAAGATTTTCAGTCCTGAGGAAGTTCAAAAGAGTAGTAATTACAGTGAATCGCCCCATTCAAGGAGTCTTAAAGCCAGCCGCGATACCATCTTGATGCCTGTCAGGGCAGAAGGGAAATAAGAACAGGGGCAGAGACGGGGCTGTGCCTGCTCTGCTTTAAGTTAGCTCTCTTTGTAAGCTGCTTCCTTCTCCTTCTTTCTCTTTCTCATCCTCTTTTCTTTTTTTTTTTCATCCTCTTTTCTTCAGTCAGATTTTCGCAAAACATTACAGAGTGTGACATTCTCAGAACACCAAGAAGGAAGCCAGTGTTTGTGGCAGGGAATGTCTCTAAGTTGGCCGCAAGTGGTTGAGAGTTGTCTTGCGAAAGTTTATCGCTCTCATATCTGCCCTAGTTTCTTCATCCATTCATTTCGATTCAGATACTATGTATTTGCACAATTGCTATAATTAAGTCTAATTATATAATTAGCATAACATATGTGATCACGGAGTTAGAATGTGTAATTACATAATTACACTGTGTAATGGCATCGGGTGTAAATATCCTTCTGAAATGTCAAGAAGAAGCATCCTCCATTTGCTCAAAAGGTAGATTTAAAGTTCAGTTTCACTGTTTTTCTCCACAGTGGAAATTCAAATATTATTTCAATCAAGCACCTTAATTATGCTTGAGGAAAAAGAAGCTTCCTCCTTCTCCTCATGGATCTTTCCTAAGTGTGGCACAAAGAAACTTTATAAGTCACCAACAGCATTGACTTCACAAGTTAGGAAAATAAAAATTTAGAGCTCCTGACCAAACCATCCAGACATGTTGCTGACTTGCAATTCTGACACGTGAGAGGCTGATGCAGGAGAATGGACATAGAGAGAGATTAGTCCGGGTTATGTAGAGAGACACCATGTCAAGTGAAAAAGACAAATGAGGTGGGAGAGGAGGGAGAGAGCGAGATGAGGGGATGAAGGAAGAGAGGAATAAATTCTGGCCCAATGAGCATGTCTGATCTATCAACAAACGTCTACCTGAAACTGTTGGATTTCCCATAATCCACGTAGGCTTGCCTGCCTGATTCTTCCCAAAAGATAAATCCCAAAATAAACAAAAGCAAGCATGCCGGTTTTTTTTTTTACCCTAACTTGTTCCTCTACGAATATTTCCTACCTTGGAAAGGCTCAGGCTCCGGTACCAACCATGACGCACTGAAGGTCTATGAATACAGACCTCTGGGATTCACACTGGGGTCTCTGAACAGGCAGCCCTGGAGTAAGTGAGACTTTTCATGCTCCACACACTCCCAGGTCACCAATGTTGCTGCTCTAGCACAGGCTGGAGAGACACTGTCTCACCTTCCGCAGGTATCCCAAGTTAGACACCCAATTCCACCCTTGACACTTCTGTTTCTCTGGCTCCTGGCATCTTGTTTCTGCATCACTTCCTTGGATTCTGCCAAAGGAAATATATCTCCCAAGTGAATTCCCTGCTCATCCCTAACTCCTCCAGATTAATTCAGCTCTCACTGACCTGGGCCTAGCAAGCACCACCCTTGTCTAATCTGTTCCCACAGATTAGATACCATGCAAACATCAACCTAACCCCCCTGTACCAACCGCCTCCTTTCCAGAAACATCATTCCTCAGGACTCTGAGTAGAGTTGTGACCCCTCAGAAGAGCCTGTAGCAAGGCATTTGGGGGTCAGCTCCCCTTCCAGACCCACACAGGACCCACTGTGTTCTGCTGTCCTTCCCTCCTAACTCAGGACCCCCTTCCAAACCAGTGCAGGACCTACTGTCTTACATACGTTCAAGTGTTCAAGGTTCACTTGAACCCCAGGAATCAAGAGGCTTACAGAACAGGGTCAGCCCACAGGTAGAAGGCAACAAACGCTTCAAAACAAAACAGTGGAAAAAATACGAAGAAAGGCAGCCATAAATCAGAAATAACTGGAGAATGGAGTTTATTCTCAACAAAACTGCAAATAAGAGCAAAATGGAGAAACAGGCATAACGCAGTTTAAAAGCTTTCAGGAAGTAATGAACTATATCGACTATAACGTAGAATAGGATCTCTTGAAATGGTGAAGATGGAAAGAAGAGAGCTGGCTAGAAATAACGGAAAGAAACGCATACATTAAAATAAAGTTATCTGGGCTGGAGAGATGGCTCAGAAGTTAAGAGCATGTGCTGATTTTCCAGAAGCCAGAAGCTCAGTTCCCAGCACCTATGTACGGTAGTACCAACCACCTACAATGCGGGACCAGAGTATCTAATGTCACCTTCAGGCCTCTGTGAGCACCAACATCCATACATATATACCACACACAGAAACACAAACTTACATATTATTATTTTTTTGCTATTTTGATGTACAGAAAAATAAAATTATTTGCTTTAGGTAAATATGCAAGATGAATAGTAAGTAAAATAAAGATATTGCTAAGTAATTCACTAGAAGCAGATTTGTAACAAAAGCATGGTCACAAGGCAGGGGTAGGCATTCACATATCTCAGATTCCTTAAAGAAGAAGCCACACAGAGAGAAATAATACAAAGTCTGAATGGGACAGTATTTGAAAAGACAAAACCAGATGTTTATTGTGAATGAGTTAGGGAAGCAATAATGAGCTCACAAGCAATGAGCAGACATTGAAATTACAAAACAAACTAAGTTCCTATTGAGGCCACTGAAAATCAAGACAGCTAGAGGCCAGGAAAGTTCAAGCCACCAGAGAGGAAGCAGGCTATCACCATCTGCAATTAGGTCATGTGGAGAAAGGCATCGAGAAAGAGATGCCAGAGGGTGGGTAGTAGAGACTTCATTGGGTTGAACAGATGGGGTTGTCAACAGAAATTCTATACCCAGCTAATCTATCTTCAGTGTGGAAGACATTTCCAAACACACTGAAATTAGGAATGGCAACCGGCATAGATTACTAGAATTACTTGTCTTTTTGGCAAGGAGAAAAATTAACACAAAAGAAAAAAGACATAAAAAGTATATCTCTGTAATACCTGCATTTGGAGGCTGAGGCCAAAGGATCATGAGTTTGAGGTCAGGCTGGACTACAAAGACCCTTGTGGCCTGACTCCAGAATGGGCGGTGCTCTGGTTTGGTATCCTGTTCTCAAGAGTGAAGCCACAGCAATGGTTACCTGGGAGTGATGGGTGCTTTGGGGGTGTTTCACAACATGGAGGGGGCTCCTCTCACAGCAAATGCTCTGCAGATGGGGCCCTTGAGACTGAAGGAAGTCATGTACAAGAACAAAGCTCTCTGGTCCTGGAGGTTATAGGCTCCAGATGTGCCCCCATGTAACAAAGTGAGGGGATAAGTATTTGCATGTGTCAAATTGGAGGCTGTGGGAGCAAACCCAGGGAGGCTCTTTTAACCGCAAGTCCTCCACCCCACCCCGCCAACACTGGGTCATTATCTAATTTCTGATCTCCATCTCTTAGTTACTAAGTCACAGCAAAGGGGAGGGGATTGAAAGCCAGGTTCGCAGTGGTGGCAAACCATAAAGATCTACGCAGCCGCATGTTCACGCTGAAATGCACAGCCAACTCTGCAGAAGGGAGCTCATGCGAGACGCTTAGGTTGTGGGAGAGGGCAGACCACGGGGAGTTGGGGGAGCTGAGGACGTAGCTCTGCAATAGTACGAGAAAGCAAGGGGTTGTGAGACAAGAAAAGTCTGTGTCAGAGGGTCAGAAGGGCCATGCGCTGCCTACAGTCCAGACTCTGCTAAAAAGCCTGCATTGTACTTATGTCTGACCCTGTCCAGGATGGTCAAGGAGCCCTTAAGAAAATTAAGGGGACTCCTATAAGTTAGGCCCAAGTTGATCTCACCAGTTAAAAGTGGATACAAATTGAACTTCCTGGATGCCAGACTGAATACCCACAGTGGGACCTACAGGACCCAAGAGCTGCCCTCTCACTCCCCAGCAAATAAATCTCTTTGTCCCTCCTCTCTCTCCTCCCACCTTCCTCCATTTTTCTTTCTTGTAGCCCCCTTCTTCCATTCTTTCCCCCTTCTGTATCTTCCATCTTTTCCTCCATCCTGGAAACATGGGTGCCCTCTGTTCATCCTCCATTCTTCCAGGGCACTCAAGATGCAGTGATGAGAAAAACCAAGCCATGGCCCTTGTGAAGCTGACACACAGGCAAGAAAAATTGTTTAATCATGGACAAATCAGAGAATGGGTGGGTGGATGGATGGATGGATGGATGGATGGATGGATGGATGGATGGATAAGTGAATGAGAAGTAAATACACTGATATCGTCTTGCAAATGGATGTGGTTAGTGAAGACAGATGAAGCCAGTGTAAAGAAACTGAGCATGTGTATAGGAACATCAAGAGAAAGAGGGCAGAGGGGAGGGATGGAGGCGGGTAGAGGAGAGAGAGGAGACAGGGTGGCAAGCCTCCTTGGTTTTACTGCCACCCACTTGGGTCTCCTGCAGCAAAGAGGTGTACCCCGAGGAAGAGGGCTATGTGCTGTGGGTGACAAGATGGGAGGAGGGGGCTCCATCCCCATCCAGTCTTGATGAAGCCTGTGGCCCAGTGTCAAACAAAACAGACAGAAGGTGGTGCCTAACCAGTCCTTGGGATGTGTCCTGAAAGGGCAACAAGCTCAATGTGCCTATTGTTTATTTTATGCACATGACCAAGTAGCTCCAGGGAGGAAGTGCTTGTGTGAACTTGTGACTTGGGAGGACTCAGTTCTCATGATGAAGAAGGCATGGCATCAGACATGGCTGCATCCATGTTCCAGGTACATGAGGCTGCATGCTCACATCTTAGCCAGCCTCCTCCCTCTGCTCCCAGCCTAGCGTGACTGAAACTTCATCTCCTATCCCAGCACATGAGCTGGGGCTGATCAGCAATGGGAAGCCAGGGCAGCTACAGGACTTCTTGACCTTTGGCTACATAGGCAGAGAGTGCGCCTGCTTCACTGGGGAGATCCTGAGAGAATGGACAGACACACACACGGGACTGAAAGAAACAAATACAAACATTGTCTACAAGTTATGACACCGTGAAGAGTTCTTAGTCATATTAAACCAGGAGACTTACTGTAATAGCAGGTAGACAGGCATTATAAGAAATGGAAGATGAAGCTCTACCATACAAGGAGGGCTGTGTGATGCTTACATGTGAACCAGCACAGAGAAAGGAACAGAACTGGAAATTTTAGTATCTCCTAATAGTAACTGTCAAGTTGGGAGCTTAGGCCTCAGCCCCTCACATCTATCCCAGCCCCCAGGCCTGGTCTGGACTCCAAATCCCAGCAGGCCAGGTCCTGACCCAGGGAGGGGTCAGGACCACTCCCCAGGGTATTTAAGTGATCACCCAAAAGAGGAACACGTGGTCTCCCTTTCTTCCTCGGGATGGGGGGGTCGCGTCTTTGTGGCTTCCCAGTTCCCCCTCGGGGCACCCGAGAGCACAGATCTCTCATTAAACCTGGATATTTCTTAATTTGGCTTGTTTTGATTTGGCTTGATTGGGAATTTTTGTGTCAGCAGGGAGCTCGCGTTAGAAATATTCCTAACAGTAACAATATAAGATGAAATTTTCTTGGACTTTAAGCCCCTTTGAGTAATGATTCTTTGATAAAAGTAAAAGCAAGACCAAGGTGTTGTGCCATGTCTTGGTTGCTTTCCTCAGTGCTGTGATAAAATACCTAACAAGAGCAGCGTGAAAGAGAGGTTTATTTTGGCTCTGAGTTTGAGAGTACAGCTATCATGGCAGGAAGTCGAGACAGCAGGAACTTGAGGCAGCTGACCACATTGTGTCTGCAGTCGGGAGACAAAGGGAGATGGATGGCCATACTTGCCTACCTTCCTCCTTTTTATTTTATTTTTTTATAAAAAAGAAAAAAAACTATATTTTTACATTTTACATACCAATCCTGTTCCCACCCCTCCCTTTCTCCCATTCTCTCCACCTGAGCCCCACCTTACCCTCATCCACTCCTCAGAGAAGGTAAGGATTGCTTTGAGGAAGGACCAAGGCCTATATATATCTAGGCTAAGCAAGGTATCCATCCAAAGAGAATGGGTTCCAAAAAGCTAGTACAAGCAGTAGGGATAAATTCAGGTGCCACTGCCAGTGACCCCACAGTCTGCCCCAGCCATACAACTGTTACCCACATTCAGAGGGTCTAGTTTGGTCCTATGCTGGTTCCTTCCCAGTCCAGCTGGTGTTGTTGAGCTCTCATTAGCTCAGGTAAGCTGTTTCAGTGGGTGAACCCATCATGGTCTTGACCTCTTGTAGTACCACTCAGCAGTAAAAAACAATGACATCTCAAAATTTGCATGCAAATGGATGGAACTAGATAAAACCATCCTGAATAAGGTAACCCAGATGCAGAAAGAGGACATGGTATGTACTCACTCATAAGTGGATACTAGCTATAAAGTAAAGAATAACGCACTAATAGTCCACAACCCTAGAGTAGCTACCTTCCTCCATTTATGCAGTGCTGGAGCCAAGGTCAAGAAATGGTGCCCCCATCCCATACAGTGAATTTTCCTTCTTCATTTAACCTAGTCAATTTAATCCTTCACAGACATGAAATTAATCCAAACAGTCCCTCACAGGTATATCTGAAAGAGTGTCTCCTACATGATTTCAAGTCCTGACAAGTTGATCGTAAATATTAGTCATCATGTATAGTTTATAACATGTGAAGAAGAAAAGTATCTCAAGGATAAAGCAAATGTCAGTGGAGAGTTGAAAATAGACTCTCAGAAAATTTTTATACTATTTTCTAAAGTTAACCAAATTTGCTTGATGCTATGCTAAGCTAAAAGTGTATCATGTAAACCCAAAATTCACCACACAAATAAAAATTTGCCAAGTTCTCTAAGTCAGTAAGAAACCAATTAAAGAGAACAAACAGAATAAAAAGAAATACTGAATTGCTCAAAAAAAGCAGCTGAAATGGAGAAAAGCTTACCAAGCAATTTTTAATAACAAAACAGCAAATTTAAATAAGATCATCAATAATAATCACCCTAAATATAGCATAAAGACACAATTAAATGGTAATGATTGCAAAGCTGAGTGAAAAAGGAAAACTTCAGGAGACCAAGGTGTGGTGACTTGAATGACAAAGACCCTCCCCCAAGCTGGCAGCCAGGCATAGCACTGTTTAGGGAGGTTTGGGAGGTGTGGCCTTTCTGAAGGAAGTACGTCACTGGGGACGGACTTGAGAAATTAAATCCTTGAACCATTTCCAGTTCATTGTCTCTGCTTAGCATTTGTAGCTCAAGATGTGAGCTCTCAGCTTCCTGCTGCTGTACCTGCCGCTTGCTGCCATGCTTCCTTGCCATGAACCTCTGGAACCACAGTCCAGATAAACTCTTCCTCCTACACATTGCTTTGGTCATGGTGCTTTAGCACAGCAGCATAAAAAAAGCTAATACAGATGGTATTAAAAGTGGCTATTGCAAACCAGATGGTGGTGACACATGCTTTTAATCCCACCACTCGGGAGGCAGAGACAATCGGATCTCTGTGAGTTCAAGGCCAGCCTGGTCTACACAGTGAGTTTCCAACTAGGACAGGCTCCAACGCTCCAGAGAAACCCTGTCTTGAAAAATATGGCTATTGCTGTATAGAACCTGGCCATGTTGTTTTCTAGAAAAATGTAAGAAGACATTAGAAGACATTAGACTCAGAAAGGTGTTGAACTCTATAAGCAGAGTTTAGAGGGCTGCCCTAGTAGGAGCTTAGAAGACAGTGTTGAGAACAATATGGACTACAGAGGCCCAGCTCAAGAGGTTTCAGAGAGGAACAACATTAACAACTAGGCTAAAGACAATTCTTATGATATTTTGGCAAAGAGCCTGGCTGTCTTCTACCCTTGTCCTGAGAACTTACCTTGGGCTAAATTCAGAAGTCATGTGATAATTTCTTTGGCAGAGGCAATTTCAAGGCATCATAATGTAGAACCTGGACTGTGATCAGTATTAATGACTGTTACATGGGTTTACAATGAAAAGGGTCAAATGGAGGAAAAAGAAATACAAAATGAACAGCTTGAAAGGAAAAATACCAAGTGGAAATGATATTGAAGCCAAGTTTCAAATGGACAAAGACAGTATTAGTGCCATTATAAAGGGAGAGGCCTCTTTTTCCACATTAAAACAAAAGGAAGGGTGTCCTCAAGACAAGACCCCACCCAGCTAAGCTTCCAACTTGTGAAAGAGCATAGAAAATACCTAACTATTGTAATATTTTGTTTGTGTTTTAACAAGTAAAGCTTGTCTGAAGATCAGAGTGAAGAGTTAAGCTACTAGAGGCCAGGGAATGGTGGCATACACCTTTAATCCCAGGATTCGGGAGACAAAAGCAGAGGGATCTCTGTTAGCTTGAGGCCACCTTAGGCTCCAAGAGATTGAATCTGTCTAAAAGAGAAACAGAGCTCACCCAAAGGTGATTCCTGCACTTGGGATCCCATGCCTTTAATGCCAGCACTTGGGAGGTAGAAATAGGAGTGATATGCTTGGGTGTAGAGAGAAATATAAGGCAGGAGGGGACGGGAGCTCATTGCAGTCTGAGGTTTGGTGGAGACAATTGCAGTCTGAGGATTAAGTCTGAGGTACAGTCTGAAGCAGTCAGTCAGAGGATGCAATCTGAGGAGGCAGTCTAAGGACAGGATCGCCATTTTGGTCTGAGGATTCACTAGAGGTAAAAGGTCTCTCTAATGGCGGTCACTCTGTTTCTCTGATCACTCAGCTTTCACCCCTATATCTGACTCTAGGTTTTTATTATTAAGAATAATTAGTATTTGAGTTACATCTATAAGCTGCTGCTAATGTGACTCCAGTGGGCCAGGGACAGCCCAAGCTGTTACCTAACCTTGGCAGTATTGTCCACATTAGTGCTGATTTTAGAGGCATAAAGGATGCAAAAGTGAGGAGGTTGTGGATTCTCCCACTTTGATTTCAGGTACCTGCAGAGGCCAGGCAGCCAATAGGGAATCCTTGTGTGAAAACCTTGAGAAGACAGGAGGCATCACTGCATAGAGCTATGAAAGAGAAGACTGGGTGCACTGGAGATTCCAGGATGTGGGTAATGCCAGAACCTTGAGATATTTGCCAAGGAGAGTTGAGTAGTGGGAGTGGAAGCAGCCCAAGAAAGAGAGAGAAAGAGAGAGGTGAATACTGTAGGCAGGAACCCTGGAAGGGCAGAATCATCCAAGTCCTTTGATAGCAGACATGGATCTACAGGGCTTCATGTTTGTCCTGTTTGCCTTTGCTTGGATGTATTTCCTAACTACATCCCAGTTCCTCCTTTTAGGAATAGTAATGCAAATTCTGTGCATTATGTACTATAAGTACATGATTTGCTTTTTATTTTACAGGGATGGGGGATTAGAGTTAAAAGATTGCCTTGAGTCTTGGAAGAGACCTTGGACTTTGAAATTGTACATTGTACCAGAGCCATCTGTAAAAGATGACAGGGATTTTCAATGTTGGAGTGAAATCATTTTGCATTATATTACGGCCATGCACCTATGAGTACCAGGGAATGGAATATGGTAGTATGAATGAGAATGGTCCCCACAGGCTCAGGTACTTGTCCCCAGTTGGTGGAGCTAGTTGAGGAACTTTAGGAGGTGTGTCCTTGCTGCAGGAAGTGCATCACTGAGGGTGGGCTTTGAGAGTTTAAATGCTTGAACCTCTTTCAGTTTGTTCTCTCTGCTTGATGCTCTCAGTTCCAGGCATAAGCTCTCAGCTTCCTGTGTCTGTCACCACAACTGGTGCTGGCTGCCATGGTTCCCCACCATACACCCAAATAAACTCTTCCTTCTATAGGGTGCCTTTGCTTCAGTGTTTATCAGAGCAACAGGAAAGTAAAGGTTCCCAGAGGTACCATGAGTGCATCTGTATGTATGTTTGTGTTAAAGACTCTTTATGGTTTATTAACTTATTCTTATGTGTATGAGTGTATGTATGTTCACCACAAATGTGCAATACCTGTTGAGGCCAGAAGGGGGTATCAGATCCCCTAGGACTGGAGCTACAGGTGTGTGTGAGCAACCATGTTCCCAGGAAGAACAGACAAAGTTTTTGAGAGCTGAGCCATTTCTCCAGCTGTCTTTGTTAAAAACTCCTAAGTGCACTCTCTTGTTGAACTGTTATTCCTGTTTTCACTCCAGCCACCAGGGTTAGGTCTCCAGGACTTACTCATCCTGAGATTTCAGTCTTTACCCACTGATCAGCATAGCTTCATTCACCCTTCTTCAGGACCGGACCCATTGTATCATTCTTCCTTCTAGAGTTGGGAAGTTTTAGATACCACATACAAGTAAGATCATTCAGGATCTGTCTTTTTGTCTGGCTTTCTTTACGTCCAGTGTCTCCCAGGGTCACTGATGTTGAAATAGATAGCAGGACATCATTTTTTCTTACAAATAGCAGAATAATATTCAGTGGTCCACAAACACACATTTTCTTTATTCCATTTTCCACTGATTAATATTTAGGTTATTTTTATTCCTCAGATATTGTTAATAATGGAATGACCATAAGAATACAAATCTTTCTACTGATTTTTTTCTTGGCAGATACAGAGAAGCAAGACTTCTTTGATGGGCATTCCACTTTCTTCTTCCTTCTTTCTTTCTTTTTGAGAAATTTTGTTGTTTTCTACTATAGTTGTATCAGTTTTTATTCCTAATAGTGCAGAAATGTTTTCCTTCCCTTACACTGTCTTAGACACTGGTTATTCTATTCTCTCAGGTCATAGCCATCCTGAAAATTTTGCAGTAGCACTACATTTGATTCCAATGTGTATTATCTTGATAGTTTTCTATTTGTCTGTGATTCTATGGTGGTTCCCAGGGAAGGTTGATCCCATCCATCTCTACTTTGCTTTAGGTAAATTTTAAATTCCCTAAGTAGGCTAAAACATCCCATTCTATCCTGTTACTGAGTAGAAGTTTATATTGCTACAAAATTCTAAGTCATCATTTTCTCTTAGCCCACTGAAGACAAAGTCCTGGTCCTCCCTTCTTCCCTTTGACAAATATTCTGATATTCTGATATGAATCTAAGTGTAGATGTTTTGACTATTCCAGAATTTCTTCTTTCTGTACTAAATCAAAAAAATTTTTAAAAGTAAAATGAGCTAGGCAGTGCTGTGGAACACCTTTAATCCCAGCCCTTGGGAGGCAGAGGCAGGCAGAACTCAGTGAGTTTGAAGCCAGCCTGATCTACAGAGCAAGTTCCCAGACAGCAAAGGCTACATACACAAAGGAATCATTACTCAAAGAACTAAAAATAAATAAATAAATAAATAAATAAATAAATAAATAAATAAATAATAAAAATGAAAAAAGTAAGATGAAATGAACTATATTGTACAAATAACAAAATACTGTGTGAGTTCTTTCTTATATTGCTTGGGATTCACCAAAGTTATTGAGTCAGCCTGGTCTCTGCTGTTGCAGGCTACATGCACTTCCTGCTCCATTTGAACCCATTGGGAATGTGCTGGGTCCTTCCCACTCCCCTTTTCTAGGCCCTGTGATGTGTTCTTTGTTATTTCCTTGACTTTATTGTTGTTCAGAGCACTAACCGAAGATGTGGGATGTCCTTCTGTATAAGTGTTGCTTTTATTGGCTAATGAATAAAGCTCTTATGGTCAATGGTTTAGCAGATAAAGCCAGACAGGAAATAGAGGCAAGGTAGGCAGAGTCAGGAGATGCCATGTAGTTGCCAAAGGAGACAGACACTGGAACCTTACTGGTAGACCACAGCCTCATAGTGATATGTAGATTAATAAAAATGGGTTAATTTAAGATGTAAGAACTAGCTGGGAATACACCTAAGCTATTGGACAAAGAGTGTTGTGATTAATATAGTTTCTGTGTGATCATTTGGGTCTGGGTAGCAGCGAAATTAACAAATAGTCTCCGTTACAGACCAATGTTCACATAACAAATCAAACCCTAGTTTTCTTTCATTGAAGTTGCATTTCATAAATAACCCTTTTTATCTAGAGGCTTTGCTTTGTTTTGTTTTTGAGACTAAACCTGCAAGTCATAAACTTTCTAGACTAGCTAACCAGCAAGTCCTAAGGACCCTCCTGTCTCCATCTCCCCAGTGCTGTGATTATAGGCATGTACTTTTTGTCCAGCCTTTTATGTATGTTCTGGGGATCCAACTCTGGTTCTCATGTTCCCATGTGACCAACTGAGCCAACCTTCCTAGTACCCAGCATCCTTATCTTGACTTTTTGTCTGAATTTTGCTTTTGAATAATCTTTACAGTCAAAACACACAAACACATACACAGATGTTTGGTCATACAATGTTCTCCCCTAGAGCACACTTTTCCTCTCTGCTTTTCCTCCCTTTATCTTTTCCCCTCTGCCAACCTTTCACCAAGTGTGGTGAAATACACTTGTGTTCACAGAAACCAAAAGGGAGGGATGAGGGTAAATAACCAAGGGGAAGAAAGTCTCATACAGGTGCATGAAGAATGCACCCACTGATGTAGCTCATTCATGCTCTTCCCGTCAGCTTCCCAGGGCTACACGTGACTGTGTGAGTGCAACAGGCTGAGAACATAAACGGAGCCAAGCATAGGCTGAATGCAGTGTGATTGATGGCTACAGCCTGCCAGCTACCAAGTGTCTGACTTGGTGCTGCCCCAATGAGGGTGGTGCTGAGCACGCCACAGGCTAGAGAGATGCAAACTCTGACCAGCACAGGAAAGCATGCTTTAGCTCCAGGGTGCTTAGATTACTCCAGACTCTGGACAACTTCCAGGACAAACTCAAAGGAATCACTTTCTAAAATAACTTATTCTTGTGGGTGATTGTTTAATGGATTTGTTATTATAACATGAAATGTGAGCTGTGTCCTCAACTCTTTGATACTTGGCACATCAGAATAAGAATTTGAAGAAGACAGCTCTCATTTGTCCAAGCAGCAGCTCTCCTAATGCTCTGCCCCTGGACCCGCAGCACATTCTTGGGTAGCATCAGCAGGGCTGATTCAGATGCACACACAGAAGCCCACAGGGGCCAATAGACTTTCACAGACAGAATAAGGACAGGGGAATCCAGGTTGTGTAATACGCAACTTAAAGCCTACACTGAGCTGAGCACACATCTTCTTCATTCAGTCCATTCTCCCTCGAGAGTGTTGCCTCTTGAGCTGAGATTTAAGCTCAGATCTGCTAGTGTGCACCAAGTCATTAAACTTTTTTTAATTTTTTAATTTATTTTATATACCAGCTACAGTTCCCCCTCCCGTCTTCCCCCTTCTCCCCATCTGTCCACTCCTCAGAAAAGGTATGGTCTCCTCCCATGGGGAGTCAACAAAGCCTGGAAAGTTCAGTTGAGACAGGACCAAGCCCTTTCCCCCTGCATCAAGACTGAGCAAGGCATCCCACTATATGAAATGGGCTCTTTTAGGCCAGCCATTAAACTCTTTCAGAGCTGGGGTCTGCTTCTCTACAAAGGAAGGCGAGAAACCCTTACTCAAGGCTGTCCACGGGGTCCCCCAGCATGCAAATACTATAGATGTCTCAGGAGTGCTGGACAGTGCTTTCCTGGAGATTGTCTATCCCATTCAAGGAACAACACAGTTGGGCAGAATAACATGGTCCAGAGGAAAAACCAAGGCCAGTCATTGGACCCAGAAGAGGAGAATCACAACCCAAAGATCCAGCAAGAGAGCAATGTCTATAGCTGCTGGCCTTACAAATCATTAGACAGAACAGCAAATAGTAAGCAAGAGTGTCTTGCCCAGATTGAAAAACAAGATGTGGGGGACAGTATTGCAATGGGCTGAGTGCCCCTAGTCTGGGTCATCGTGGGGAAAGCTGGTGTAATGGCTTCTGCTGAAGAGCCACCAGCAACAAGTACAGCTGCTGACTGCCTCGACGTGAAACCATGAACACCTCCTGCAGTCGCAGCCAGAGACGCCTATCAAGCCCAAGAGGCATTAAGAACACCAAATCGACGGGATAAGAAAGGGAACTCACCACACCATATAGTAGTCAAAATAGTAAAGGTACAGAAGAGAGAGAGGACAGTAAAAGCGGCAAGAGAGAAAAGCCCAGTGACACACAAAGGCAGGCCCATCAGGATAACCAAAAAATGAATTTTTCACTTGCAAGCAGTTATCAATTGGAGGTAACTTCTGGGTTAGGGATTGGTGCACATGTCCTCTTCTTCTTTCTGCTGTAGGACCCCATAAAGTACAGACCCGTTCAAGCCCTGCTGGGGCACAGATGGTTTAACCAGACCATGGCTAGCAAGTCACTTTGTGAAGCCCAGTAACTACTGGAGTCACACGAGGGGGACACACGAGGGGGACACTTGACAAAGTGGATGCTGCCTGCTGGCCATCGGCCAGGATGTTTGATAGTGTATACCATGTTCTGTGTTGACAATATTGAAGGGATCATCTACTTACCACACTTTACATATCTATTGTCTTTCTGACATCTGTCGATATATGTGCCTGACATCTATCTACTTGCTTGTTATCTTTCTATCCACCTAATATACATTCCTGCACATAGGAGAGTGTTAGAGACAATGGCGTATAACTGATGTTCAAAGATGAAATTTAGTCAACACCTCCACCCTCTGGAGTGTGAACACATGGACACAACGCTACTTCACTCACCCTTCTCCCCAATCTACAGAGCCAGTCCTGCCCTGAAGAGGATCTCAGAATGTGTCTTGATTGGAAAGTCCTGAAAGCGGTGTGGCGGCTCATTGCGGTTTTCAGCTCTGCACAACGAAACGCATATGTAGTTGCTTGCTGGGGCATTGTGACATGTCTGTTCCTTGGAACAAGTCATGAAACCACTAGAAGTTGACAAAACTGCAGGGTGTGCTGGCAGCCATAATGATTACCTGTGGTGTTAGCAATGGAAAATTGAATCTAAACCCAGCAGAGAGAACCTACTTATTTATAGTTATACTTACAATTGTCACACTTAGGAGGACATCTGACATTCTAAACTTCTGTCAGGTGACCAAAGGCTTTTTTATAAGACTAGTGAGTCCTCATGTCCCTTCACACACATACCAAGGAGCCCATGTGGGGCTCACACCAAGCAACTTCTTTACAAAAGTCTCCCTGTTTATCTTCTCAGCTGAACCTTCTTAGCTCCTAGACAGAACAAGAAATAACATACACGCACAGAGTGTGTCACGGTCTAAATACCAAGGGAGCTATATGATGTCAGAACAGAAACTCAAGAAATGCAAAGCAGTTCCATCACACAGCGAACACATCCAGACAGCCTTGGAATGCACAGACCACTCCAAGCGCTGGATGTGCTCGGTGACTTTCACAGAAAATATGTAAATAAGACAAAGCGGGAGAGTCGCCTCACACCTGCCATGGTGCCTCTGCCTCAGACCTTGTCTCAGCCGTGAGCTAAGAGAGTCACATCTGGAACCCTTTCTAATGATGGAGAACACCCCCCCCCCCAGGGAAGGGGGCAGACCATCAGCTAGAATTCCTACTCCTGTCTTCTGGTTACAAAGCCTCTTCTTGGCTCCACCCCACATCTGGCTGCCAAAGGACCAGACAACAACCTCTCAGAGGACTTAGTGGAGCACGAGGCCACGGGTGATGCAGGGTGCTGGTAAAACACTAGTCTTCCAAAAAGGACCTGTGTGCACCAGGAGCGTATAAGGTGATCCAACCAGGAGCGCTCAGACAAATGTGGACACTTGGTCCTCCCAGAGTGGCAACCCTGGAGGTTCTGTGTGAATCAAACCGTGGTGTTGCCTGTCTACAAGGGAGCTTTCATGTCAATGTGAAAGTCAAGACACTGTTTAGCCAAGGTTCTTCAGAAGACACGCAAGTTAGAGGAGGCGGGCTTTTCCTACACTAACAAAGGTCATCTTAGGGTCAGCAGACACTTAGCCAAGGCTACTCAGAGGAAGCCTATTGCAGAGTTCAAGCTAGACAGCCCCACAATCTTCTACAGCTAAGAAGGTTCAGAACAGTACAGTCAGTTCCGGGCCCAAGGTCACAAGGCAGAAAGGGACAGTGTCTGAATGTGGTCTGATCAATCAGTAGAGGCAATCACCAGGCCATCTATAAAATTCAAGCTATGGGCAGACATGCAGCAACTGACCCAGAAAGTCGATACCTTCTTGAGTGGCCTAGGCTAGCTCTATAAGACCTACACATGAACAGTCAAACCATTCTTCCTGGCAAGTAAGAAGCCACACAAGAACCCTATGAAACTCATCCCAAAATGACCAGGACAGCCACCCAGATCTTGCCTGTATTTCCAACAAAGAACCCAGTGAGAAACAAATATTGACATATCCAGCACCATGTGATAACCCTGTTCTGATCACCATCCTGACGCCATCAGGCTGACAGTCTCCACAGGAAGGATCTGGGGCCTTTCTCACTCGTTTGCTATGGATCTCTACCAAACACAGGTGGCAGTGGCCAGCCCACTGGCTTTGGCAACTCCACATGCCCGGCCTCTGTCCATCCTGTCAGGGGGTTCCCATTTATATCTGAAAGTCTCAAACTGTCACTCGGGCTCCTGAGCCTCCTGATCTCCAGCCATTTCAGATGAAGGATACCTAACCCAGCCCATACTCACCTCACCAGAAGCTCCCAGAAGGGAAAGTGCCACCCAGCACATGCAGCCCCCAGCTGGGCTTCTGCTCCGTCTCTTCATCTTGTCACCCACACAGCCCATGCATCACACTTATGTGGTATACAGTTCACACACACACACCACACACATGCACACCGTAAGCATCCATGCATACGTCATATACTGTAATCACACATTCACACACGTCATCCATGCATACGTCATATACTGTAATCACACATTCACACACGTGACACTCATGAACATTCTACACATCATGCACACATCTGCACATCATCCGCACACACTATCCCACAACGCCAAAACCTCACATCCAGGTTGGAAATCACATATTTTGTCCACTCACCTATATCCCAACTTGCAGGATTCTCCGGAAAGAGTGGTTCCATGAGAAACCACGTAGAAAAGAAGTGAGAACCTGTTAGCCACAGAATGAGACCTCTGTTTTCCTCTTTTTAAGTGTATGTTTAAACTGCAACACAGATACAAGTCCACCCCTTGGCCTACTGCAGGCAGCCCTGGCACTCATCCACAACACAGCAGTCAACATCAATTTGTGCAGCATCAATTTGTCAAGAATGTTCCAGACGATATATCAAACTGGCCCAGCTTGAAAATAAGATTGGAGCTAGATATAGTGCATAGTGCTGCATGCCTTTAATTCTGGGCAGAGGTAGCTGGATCTCTGAGTTCAAGACCAGCCTACAGAATAGAGTTCCAGGACATCCAGGGCAACACAGAGAAGCGCTGCCTCACAAATTTAAAAAGAAAGATACAGAACGTGACCCATTCCCCAGCAGACATCAGGGGAAAGGAGTCTTTAACTTCACACCTTTTCTAGAAAGTTAAAAATCCTATCTGAAATAGAGTTTTGGTTTTTTATTAACTCATAACCTTGAAAACATGAGAGTGGGGTGAAATAAACCACCCCATGCTTACCCTCATTCTGAGTACCGCATCACCCATTAGGGCTTATTCCCAGACAACCTGAAAGACACACTTTGTTGGCAGACATTCCAAGCCTAAGTTCGTGAACTGTGACCACCCCCATATTAGAGAGCTTAGGTGGACAAGCATCTGGACATCAGAAAGACAGGCCCAATGTGATTATCCACATTAACGGAAAGATCCACACAGAAAAAGCCAGAACCACAAAACACTCAAATGCCGTTTTAAGATTATATGTCTCAACTTCCCTTCCATCAACCTTTTGCAAGAATGACTCAAAGGGAGGTGAGAGAAAGCAGAAACACTGCCATCCTATATAGAGAGCTCAAACGCCCTCTTCATATCGTCCTTCTCTGTGTCTGTGGCAAGCCCTGCTGTCTTGGAAAGTTCTTGTACCCAATTGTTCTTGCCTTGATTAAACTGAGTTTGGCTACAGACACCAAGGACCACTAGATGCCCCACATGAAGGCCATCATGACACCAAGGACCACTAGATGCCCCACATGAAGGTCATCATGAAAGGACTTTTTTTCAGCTGAGGAGGGGGAGGGCACAGAGAGGGAGACTCTTGGCCAGGTCTAGATGACCCAATCCCTACTAGACCCAACCCCTACTCCTGGAGTCTCAGTTTCTTCTTCAGCACAAGGTGCTGATAAACTTCGCTGTTCAAAGCACTTTGATCCATAACATGGGCACTGGCGGCAGAACCTTGCTGATTTGAGATGCAGTCTGTGTCTTTCATCACATAGGCAAGCTTGGACAATGCACTCCACCTTTCTGAGCCTCAGTCTCCCCGCTGAGGAGCCCATATCATGATACCATTGCTATGATGAACACCAGCAGACCTGGGGTGGGGCTCCTCAGGTGCCAGTTATCACTTGTGTGTCGGCATCTTCTATTATCATCATGAGCAGGATTAAGAGCTCAAAACATTACTCCTCCCATTATGCTGACCTAGGACACCATGGAGTCAAAGCCCAGAGTCCTAATGGGCACCTCCAGATCAGTGTATCCGTAAACCCTCACCAGAGAAGTTCCTTCCTGCAGTAGATGGCACAGATGCCCACAGCCAGCCAAGGTTCCGATGCTCAGTCCCCAAAGGGATATCTGTGTCACAGCCCTCTACCCAAGGTTCAGAGATCTGTGCAGAAGAGGGGGAGGGGAGAGACTATAAGAGCCAAAGGGGTAAAATAACTTGAAGCCGTGTTCTCTGGACACAAGAGGGCAGCTGCACATACAAACTCATGGCAATTGTGACAGCACACAAGACATCTGTACAAGTTCAAACCAGACAAAACCCCAGCATGGCAGAGGAGTGGCTGGCACCAAGTTCTACCCCTCGCTGAAGGGCACTTGGCATCTGACGGCTGTTGGGAGAGCAAACTTCTGTCTTCTGCTGTGGGACATTGGTCTATTATCCTGTCACTTGTGTTAGTTTTAATAAAATGATGATTGGCCAGTAGCCAGGCAGAAAGTAGAGGCAGGGTGACCAGGCAAGAAGTAGAGGCGGGGCAGTGAGAATGCTGGGAAGAGGCAAGCACAGTCTGCAGTTGTGACCCAGATGCAGAGGAAGCAAGATGTGACTGCCTCGCCAAATAAGGTACCAAGCCACGTGACTAACACAGACAAGAATTATGGGCGGGGAAGAGACAGAAATCTTTAATAAATAAATAAATCAATTAAAAAAAAGAAAAAATAAAAAAATAAAAAAAATAATTAATTAATAAGGGACATCCAGGTTGTTTCTAATTTCTGGCTATTATTAATAAAGCATCAATGAACAAAAAAAAAGAATTAATTAAAAGAAGCCTGAGCTACTAGGCCAATCAGTTTATGATTAACATAGGCCTCTCTGTGATTTCTTTGGGATTTTTTTAATTTATTTATTTATTAAAGATTTCTGTCTCTTCCCCGCCACTGCCTCCCATTTCCCTCCCCCTCCCCCAATCAAGTCCCCCTCCCTCCTCAGCCCAAAGAGCAATCAGGGTTCCCTGCCCTGTGGGCAGTCCAAGGACCACCCACTTCCATCCATGTCTAGTAAGGTGAGCATCCAAACTGCCTAGGCTCCCACAAAGCCAGTACGTGCAGTAGGATCAAAAACCCATTGCCATTGTTCATGAGTTCTAAGGGTCCTCAATGTCCGCTATGTTCAGCGAGTCTGAGTTTATCCCAGGCTTTTTCAGACCCAGGCCAGCTGGCCTTGGTGAGTTCCCAATAGACCATCCCCATTGTCTCAGTGTGTGGGTGCACCCCTTGCGGTCCTGAGTTCCTTGCTCGTGCTCTCTCCATCTGCTCCTGATTTAGACCTTGAGATTTCTGTCCGGTGCTCCAATGTGGGTCTCTGTCTCCTTTCATCGCCTGATGAAGGTTAATATTCAGGAGGATGCCTATATGTTTTTCTTTGGATTCTCCTTCTTATTTAGCTTCTCTAGGATCACGAATTATAGGTTCAATGTCCTTTATTTATGGCTAGAAACCAAATATGAGTGAGTACATCCCATGTTCCTCTTTTTGGGTCTGGCTTACCTCGCTCAGGATAGTGTTTTCTATTTCCATCCATTTGCCTGCAAAATTCAAGAAGTCTTTGTTTGGGATTTAATGGCTGCAGGAACTGGGCAGGACAGAAAACTCAGACAACAGTCTTCTCTGTTGGTAGGATTTCTGGCATATCAACTACACTCCAGGCCCCACACCCAAGAACAGTTAGCCAACACAAATGGTACTGGTTAGGCTCTTTGGAAGAGAGAGAGAGAGAGAAGTAGAGAGAAAGAACAAGAGACAACAAGCATGGAGTTGGGTAGACAGAATAGAGGGACAGGGAAGGTGTTGGGAGAGGGAGAGAAACATGATCAAAATACATTGTATGAAATTCTCAAAGAATCAATAAGAGCATCCTTTTAAAACCTTAGCTAAACCATGCAAGAGGAGGAGAAGCCACAACTGGCTCCCGGTGGGTGGAGAGCCTGCAGATGCTGGCCTTTGCTGTTGCAGGTATCAGAGTCTCAGAACTGCTTCCCCTTGCTCCTGTCCAGAAGCAACCACTGCCAAAATCACATCATGGTTTCTCCCTTTGGGGAGGCAGCAGCCATGCTGAGGAAGTCAGGCCTCCTGACTAGGCAGCCGCAGAGGGCTGGATAGCAGTCTGGAGAAGCCCTTATTTTTATAGCCAAAGAAACGTGGAATGAGAGGCTCCTTGTACTGCGATTTTGACTTCCATCTCAGCCTTGTGCGCCCCGCAGACACTGCTGTAGGTGCGAGCGTGGCTGGCTCAGCAGCACCAGGCCCTGTGTTTCTTTTATCCTTGCACTCTCGCCCCTTCTCTGCAGACTTTCTGTGACTGCTCTTCCTCCGAATCTCCCTGTCACCTAGCACCACGGGGCAGCCCCACATTCTGGGACTTTGCTCTCTCATAGTCTGCTGCTCTTCTCCACCTAGTGCGGCACTGCTGGAAACCCGGGAGGTCAAACATGGCCCGTCAGGAGATGAATGACAGCACAGCTGGAGGCTGAACCTGAGTTTACAGCTCTACCTGAAGAAAACAGAGCTCTGTCCTCTCTCACTCCGCCAAGTCAGGACCCATGGCCACAGCGGTCACAAGAATCGATAGAAACGCTGCAGCACTTCCTGTGAACAAAGCTCTTTAAGTCTCCAGTGCAGAGACTGCCTGGGGAGAACGCCTAGTGATCAATGGATTCAGGAGGATGGAGGTGAGCATCCGGCCACTCCGGATTACTCTAAGCAAGGGCTACTGCCAAGAGATCAGGATCATTTCTTTAGGGATAAGACGGAAGTAGTGGGAATTCCCTCACTGAAAGGAAACAGGCCAAGGCATTAATTACAACCCTGGACTTAGCATCAAGCAACTAAGGGGTTCCCCGAAAGTCACTGTGTCTCACTGCCTGATGAAGCAGGGTCAGATAGTCTCCTTGAGCCTTCTGAGACTTACACTCCCACGCTGAAGAGAACTCTTTTCAGTTAGATGAGACTGTTTTCCAGTGGGGAAGGAAAGTCGAGAATTAGCACAGCCATCGAGTTTCTAACTCCAGATCCACCTCCTACCTCATTCTGGCCAATTAGGCAGGCGGATCTCTGTGAGTTCGAGACCAGCCTGGTCTACAGAGCTAGTTCCAGGACAGGCTCCAAAGCCACAGAGAAACCCTGTCTCGAAAAACGAAAAAAAAAATCTCAGCAGAAGGGCTGCAGTGATGGCTCGGTTGTTAAAGTGAGCTTGCTGTGCAAGCATGAGGCCCTGAGTTCAATACCCAGAACCCACGTTTAGAAGTCAAGTGTAGTAACACAAGCTTGTAAACCCAATGCTGGAAGACAGAGATAAATGGATCCCTGGGGTTCACTGGCCAGGCAACCTGGCCCAGTTAGCAACTTCCAGGCCAGTCAGAAACCCTGTCTCAAAAAAATGGATGGTGATCTGAAGAATGTGCCCAAGGATGACGTCTGGCCTCCGCATGCAGGCCATACATGTGTACATGAACACAGACAAGCAGCAAGCTGCACTGCACTGCCCAAGACTGATCAGAGGGATCACAGACTTCTGCAAGCAGCCTCGTCTCCCACAAGGACCACAGTGACACCTCGGAGAGGGACAAGAAGCCACCACAGGATTTGATTCCCACATGTGGATCCTCTTCATGGGTTGGCTGCTACTTAGGGCCATCTTCCTGGATCTAGGGACACTTTATCTTTACAACATGAAGCCTGCTGCTCTGGTCTAGGCCAGGACAGAGGACCGTGGTGTAAATGACAGCATCAGGGGAACACAGTGGGTAAACCTTCAGAACTGCCGTGTTCTCCTTAGAACACACAGTCCCACCCAGAGAGGCCAGCGCACAGAGAGCTGCATGCACGCCTGTCTGTCTCCAGGGCTCACACACTGGACACACACACTGGACACACACACTGGACACACACACTGGACACACACTGGACACACACACTGGACACACACACTAGACACACAGCCCTTAGGAATTCCGTCTCTACTGCACCATACACAACACAGGAGGGTGGTGGATTGATAAAATATGCAAATGAGGCAATCATAGAATTATTAAAACTTCCATTTAAACTCTTAGCTAAGCTGCCCACATTTTTAAATGTAAACATTCACCCTCCAAAAGAATTTTAAAAATAAAACTATGGTATAATATATGTAATGGAAGAGGAACTGTCACACAGAAGTGTCAGCTTGTGGCCATAAAAAAAAATTCTATAGCATGGGTGTTTCCTATCAGCAGCTCCCAGGGTACCTCCTCTGGGTGTCTGGGAAGTCACTTCTAGCCTTCAGTCTCCAAGTGACCAGCTAAACACATTTCACCCCCTTAGTAAGACATCATTGTCCTCAAAGACAGTCACACCACATCCCCGAGAGGGCACAGATTCAGTCTTCCACCTCCACCCAGAAGGAGTTTGCATGAGTTGGTGAAACTGATTGATCACAGACACATGCAACAGGACTGGATGAAGTCAGATCACGCGAGGTTGTTGCATGGGCTGCTGCGGAAGCGTGGGGTTTTGGTTCTAGAAGATGTCAGTACATTTGCATCTTCTCCACTTCCACCCGTGTCCAGATGGAGTCCTCAAACCAGCATACATGAAGACTGGAATCAGATGGGCAGGGTGACGGTCCTCAGACTACATGAGCAAGGCTGCTGGGAAGGCATGCTGGTGTGCACCCCATCTGCTCCTCAAGAGCAAGCACACTGGACCCTTCATCCAAAAACATCCAATGATTGCTCTCTCCTGGAAAAGTGGGGATGTTATTAGAGCCACTGTTAGCTAAGGCAGAAAAAGACAAACCTGTCTATTGTTTTCACCCAGCTTTGCCTGAACTGCTGGAAGCTTAGACTAAAGTGTACTGTTCTCCAGAATAGCAGGAAGACCTTGGAGAGGCAGTTCCCAGTTGTGTTGGGGTTGGAGGAAGTCTCAGAAGCTGCTTACTCCCTCACTTCTACTCCCTTTCTCTCCACTTGTCCTTCCTTCCTTCCCCATCCCTATCTTTCCTCCTCTTTCCCTCTTCCTCTATCTCTCTCCTCTATCTTCCAATCCCTCTATCCCTCCATCTCTGCTCCTCCTCCCTCCCTCCTTCTTTATCTCCCTCCTCTATCCTCCTATCCATGTATCCCTCCATCTCTGCTCCCCCTCCTCCTCTATCTCTTTCCTCTACCCTCCCATCCCTCCATCCCTCCATCTCTGCTCCTCCTCATCATCATCTTCTTTCTCCTTCTTTTATTGTAATTTCTGCAGATGTTCACTGAAAACAGCTTCAAGTTCTTTTAGGAAGTATGAAAGCCCTATACAATAACTGATCAAAATAGAGTGTGCATCTAACTTTCCTTACAACAGCATAGCCACATGCTATGATAAATCCCATGATTCTGCCACTCATGTTGATAGTAAACACAGGTAATAGGTTATATTAGGAAAATAAGATCGTGACTTAAGCTGGAGAAAAGAGAAATGATTTGGAGAAGGGCATCAGCGATTTCTCCAAAGACTGAGACATCACCAAGCCTCCAAACAAGAGCTACATTCCCACACATCACTGAGGACTCCTGCCTCCTCTTCAGAAGTCAGGAAGTTATAGGATCGGTAGGAAAGAAACTACATCAGGCTAATACACTCTGCACCCACAAGGCTTAACATTCAGCATCTCACCAGCAGGGACCCAGGGACTGGGTTATAGAGGAATGGACAAGACGGATAATGCTATAGCACAGGAATAAGCGATCTGGAATATTACAAAGTCACGGGAATCATAAGAATCCCACCTAGTGTTGTCATGAAGATTTCACTCTGACAGGCTCTTGTGTCCATTAACGGATGCATGATATTTTCAAACCTTTATTATCAAATGTCATTCTTCCACTAATAAAGGGGCCCCTTTTGAAAGGGATGAAACTGGGGCCAGCTCCTCATTGGGTCACACTCGGGTTCTGGTCTGCCATAGCAGAACCTTGATCAAGGCCTCTCCACCACGTCCGAATTCAGCTTTCTGGAAGCTCCCTGTGTGAGGCAGCAATGTGCACTTAGTCAGTCCCTCGCTGCCTGCTCCTGAGAAGGTACAGTGGACTGACTGAGCTTGAGCCATGCTACCCGGCTTCAAGCATCCCTGTGGGGGTCCGTGTCCTTCCCTCCACTGTAGAACAGCCCAATATAACAGAAACGTGCCTCATACCTCAAATGCAAATCCTGCACGACAAGTTTTTCACACAATAGCCTGCGTCTTGCAATTTCATAAGAAGTGGAGGCAAGAAAATACCGTTAGTCATAGAAAGAAGTGAACTGGGTGTCTGGTAGCCTCCAAGAAGCAATTAAGATCTGAACCGAGAATTCAAATCTACTGAACTAATTCAAGCTTGCCAATCCCCAAGTCCAGGAAAGCCTACTGCTGCCCCCAGCCCCCAACACAGATGACATATTTCCAGTTCAGACCGTAATGAATATTCAGTCAGGTAAATGTCATTGACATTACCTCAATCGATATAAATGGAAACCCTAAGACAATCGATAGGCAGAAGGCAAACCTTCCAGGATACAGCTGGCTATAAATGGCTGGCAGTAGCCCTCCTTTAAGCTTTTAACATAGCCTGGGATTCAGAAGCTCCCCTGCTGGGCATATGTTACATCTTCAAGCCATGTGCTCAGGATGAGTGTGTGTGTGTGTGTGTGTGTGTGTGTATAGTGTTATAATATATATAACACTCTCAGCCTCTCTAAAACAGGGGCACCTAGGCCTCTGTTCAGCGGTGAGCCTAACTAAAACCTTGCAAGCGTCATGAGCTATCAGAGTTTTGTCTTTAGAAAGTGGCAAGTTTAACGGACTCGGTGATTCTGCCAGTGCTGATCCCATCTCACAAGAATAAGAATATGAGGGATTGTAGTCTCCATGACCCAGAAGGGCATCCTTCAGCTAGTCTGGTGCTCAGCTAACACACGGCACTGAAGGAGTACCGGGGGATGGGTGAGGCTTCCATCAGAAAACTGCTTACTATGCAACCTTGAGGACCTGAAATCAAGCCCCAGCACCCACATAAAAACCTGGGAGCTATGTGCACACTCGCTATCTAAGAACTGAGGGGGACAGAGACAGGTGGGGTCCTAGGGATCTCTAGCCATCCAGCTTAGACCAGTTAGCCCCAGATCCCAATGGGAAACCCTGTCCCAAGGGACGTGAAAGATGGACCCTGAGAACAGCATCCAAGACTGACTGCTTGCCTTCACACAGATGCATGCAATAATATATACACACACGTGTGCATGAGTGAACAATCTCACACTCACACACATAAGTGCACTGAGAAACGGAAGCTGTGTAGAGCTAACTCCTTGATCTAGTTCTACACAGCTCCAAATCTCTGTCCCAGGGCCAGGAGCAAGGTGCAGGGCTGGACTGAGGAGCAAGCCCTCGTGCTAGTTAAAGGCTGTAACACTGCGCCAAATGTCTGAGTTGTAGGCTGGTTTAAAAGGCAAGAGAGTGAGGTAGCTGCAGTTCAAATGGGCTTGGACAAGACTGGCTAAGTGGCATGTGCACGCCGTTTAACCTCTCTCTGTTCCCCACTTTTCTCATCTGTAAATTAGGGGTGACTCAGGGTATCTTACAGAACAGTACCGAGGATTAAATGAAATTGTGGAGATAAAAGGCTTAGCCCAGGCCCTGTCCAGAGAGAGGATTCGGCTAATAGTGGCTTTCATTATTCACTAGTTTGAAATGTGTTTGATTCCAAACCCTCGGCTGTGGCTCCTTCTCATCCCCGTTAGAGGACAGGAGCTGTACTGTGTAATAGAGAGCCGTGTGTGGAGCAGGGACGGGAAGGCCAGGGAGCAGCAGGCAGGCTCTGCAAAGTGGACCTGAGTCTCCAAACTCTTCTCTTTCAGACCACAGATCTTATCTTACAGGGGGTCTTTAAGAAAGTCCTCCAAATGTTCCAGGTTTGCTGGCTTTCCTTGGGATGCCAGAGCATTGCGAAAGGAGACCGGCAGAAGGTGCTTTGCAGGCCGCTTGGGGAAAGAAGCCATCAGCCTTCTTAACCCGCTGTGAACTCCGCAAGCTACAATAGTCACCAGGCTGGCAAGAGATACCCATCGGTGAAATAGCGGCATGGATGTTGTGGGGGTAGCCAACATCTTTCTAACCCTAATTGCACTTGAGTTCTGATTCACAGGTGGGAACAGATGCTTAGCATGGTAAGCCTGGCCGAGAACTTGTGGCTGGGTAAATCTTAAGCCTTACTGCTATTATCTTGCAGAACAGTAAACTGTCTTATAAATATACTTATTCTTTCTCATATAGGCCAAAGCAACCCTTAGTCACAGAAACATCTTGATGCAGCCAACATTTGAGGCAGAGATTCATAACTGGTCAAAGCACAGAAGATACATGACCAAGGAGTTCTCAGCCCTAAAGGGGAAATCTATAGTATACCCCTTCGATGCCCCAAGGCTGAGGGAACATCATGGAAGGGGCTGGAAACATTTTAAGTACTTGAAGTCAAAAATGATCATTGTGAAATTATGTCTCCTGAACAAAACAGGACCTCATGAACGCATAGCAATTATGGTTGCCTCTATAAGGTCTACACAAGAATGCCAGGCATTGGGTAGCACACACCCTTAATCCCGGCACTCAGGAAGCAGAGGCAGGTGGGCCTCTGTTGGTTCAGGTTCAAGGCCAGCCTGGTCTACAGAGCAAGTTCCAGGACAGCCAAGGCTACACAGAGAAAACCCTGTCTCAAGAAAAAGAGAAACCAATGCAATATCAAGTCAATCAACACTCCAACATGGAGGGGGGCGGGCTTATGAGTTCCCACTGCTAGCGGAGAGGTGATTGGCCATTGATGGCCACTTGGGGAGAACAAGCCAGTTTTCTTCAGCAGTGTGGCCGTTGTAGGTTGTCCATGCTCCACTGGAAGGTGACCTCTTCTTTTAGACATATTGGGTGGCAGTAATTGTACTCAGTCAGTGAAGAAGAGGAGGAGGAGGAGGAAGAAGAGGGGGAGAGAGGTAGTTTGTAGGGAGATGTGGGAGGTGGCCTCTAGGATGACTTGGAGAGGGGAATGGGGGAAAGTAGATATGATGCTCCTACATTGTTTGGTGAATGGAGTTGCCAAAGAATAAATTTAAAAGTTAGAAAAAAAGGACGGGGGGGGCGCTGGAGGTAGGGGGAGGGCTAGGCGTAGCTGAGCAGGCGAGAACACTTGGTCTGCAGGCAGGAGGACCTGAGCAGAAGTCCCAGCACCCACAGAAAAACTAGGCTTTGCTGAGTGCTCCAGTAAACCAAGCTTTGTGAGCCAAGGCCTGAGGCTCCAAAAGGCAACTGGCAGCCAACCTAGCTGAAATGGTGAACTTCCGATTCAGTAGGAGATCCTGTCTTAAGATGATAGAGGACTGCTCTGGCCTCCACATGTGCCTGCATACACACACACACACACACACACACACACAAAACAGAGCTGGCTAAGCTGTCAAGCCCCTTCCAGCCGTCAGATTGTCATTTTCTAGGTCACAAGACACAGCAAGAAAGCCACAGGGGACAAAGGTGTGGCAAGCCTCGTAATCACAGCAAGGCTCAGCCCAACCCGTCTTTAAGACCCTCAAAGATACCTCAGGCTATCCTAGGGCACCCAAAGTTACACAGGGAGGGACTGAGGGGAGGCTCGTGTTCTGGGATCACTTCATCAGCTCAGACTTCAGCGGAAACCCTGAGGCATTAGGAATTTCTATTGGAACTTACAATTCCCCAACAGCTCCACATGGAGGGTTGGAAGACTGTCTAGCTGACCACAGGTCATCTAAAGGCCCTGGAAATAACAAGTAGTTCAGGCGGCATTTGATCCAGCCTCTGCACTGCATCACCTTGAGACCCCAGCTTCCAGGAACCTCCTCCACAGCACCAATCACAGACAGAGACACTCCCCAGCGCCTACCGTCGCTTCATATTACAGATACGTCTGAAGCCACAGTCTCCTGGGGACCAACGTCCACAGAGTGTTCCTGTCTCTAACGCGGAGCGAAAATAAATCGGCTGGTGTTTGAGAAAGAAAACTAGGCGGGACGGAAAGGAAATAATAATATACAAGGAAGAAAACACAAAGGCTTTGCATGTAGATTACAGAAAGGAGAGAAAATACCCTGAACTGGGGAGCTTCGGGTCTTCTCCTTCCCAGGAGCTAAAGGGTTACTTAGGAGAAAGCAGCTCAGAAAGGCAGCACCTGGACCTCTTTCCAGCCGCTTTTGTCCGCACTGGGGAAGGTGGGGGGTGGGGGGGAGGGGAGAAGATCCGTCCGTGGGCAAACAGTGCCATCCAGTGGTCAACTTGTGCATCTCCCAACAAAACCCCCTAGGTGGTAGTTGTCCTGGTCAACCATACTTGCTAGAAAATACCTGTCAGATGCCAGATCAGATCTTAGTATCACCCTTCAAACCAACAGAAATTCACATGTTCTCTCTCTCTCCTCTCTCTCTCTCTCTCTCTCTCTCTCTCTCTCTCTCTCTCTCTCTC
>JABTXL010007734.1:23009470-23048137 GCA_025134845.1 Neodon shergylaensis
CTCTCTCTCTCTCTCTCTCTCTCTCTCTCTCTCTCTCTCTCTCTCTCCTCTGTCTGTCTCTCTTTAATACACACACACAAACACAGAAAGGATTTTTCCCAATTTCTGCTTGAAGATTTCATGTCCTGTTTGTGCCTTCTACCTTCTACCTTTATGAAGAGTAAATATGCTTCCCTTGTTCCTTTATAGATGGACTTCGAGACTATACACACACACACAGAGAGAGAGAGAGAGAGAGAGAGAGAGAGAGAGAGAGAGAGATACTTGGGCTGGTGTATTGTGTTAGGACTCAGTCCTCAAGCGAGTTGATAACCTCACAGAGGATGTTTGTCTTTATCTTCAGGATTGGCCTGAGGCCTAAATGAGGCCTTGACTTTACTCTTTTTGTACATTTGGAGGTAAGCTCACATGCATGGTCAGTGTGCAGACCAGCCTCCAGGTTTGGCCGTCTCATTGTGATGTTCTCTTACCTCCTTCCTCCAGCCCCTGTCTGCAGCTAGGGGTACAGGGCCTCCCTTGATGATCTAGAAACACCCCCTCCACCTCCTGCAAGGCACAGGCTTCTAAGATTCACCACCTACCTTGGAGAGCTGTTTGCAGTACCGATAAAATTACACTGGCTGAGACACTAGCTTATAGACTGCTATGGTCCCAGAGCAATCAATATGAACTATTTTCATCTTAAATCAGATTCATCAAATCTAGGACTTCGTGCCTCAAAATCATAGAGCCTACAATTATCCCTAAACCTATTCTTTCACTACTTCATGTAACCAAAATTCAATTTTTAAAGTAAGATTTTTCTTACGTAATTAACCAATAGCTTAATTAACAGCTGCTAAAACTGTGGGTTATGAACCCATGTGGGGTCACATGACTAAATGTGAAGGTTACCAAAAGTTTGGTAAGGGAAGTGCTTCTCAACACACAATGACTAAAATTTAATCCAAGACCACATATAGAATCCAAGGTGTGGCCGGCAGGGCCATCCCAGACTGCATCTCAAAACTCCACGGTAGCCTTGGTTCTGAATTCATATTCCTGGCGTGTGGGACCACAACAGACAACGCCATGAACAGTGCTCAAACCATCTCCACGTAGATTCAAGACCAACTGGGATTTTTTAAGACAGGGTCTCTCTATGTAGCCCTGACTGACCCAGAACTCATCATGCAAACCAGGCTGTCCTCCACCATCACAGAGATCCACCGGCCACAGCCTCCGCAGTGCTAGGGTTAAAGGAGCATACCCCCACCGCCTGGCTCATATGCAAGCCTGTGTTATCTGCAATTCAAAGTCAAATTAATTGTGTGTCTTTACTGTAGGTAGACAAGTTTCTTGTGCGTGTAGATGCACAATGTTTCCGTTATGGGAAACAGAGATTTGTAATGTCCCCTACTATTTCTTGGCATGTATCAAATAATCATATCTTTGGGTTGTATTATATTAGATAATTTTACTTTAAAATTTGCTAATCTGGGTAGCTGAGTTGAGTTTATGATTTTTTTAATTATTCATTGAATTTGGGGTTGCAGTTAGGACAGAATTCCTAGCCATTTCTGAGAAGTCTCTTAGAGTTCTTCTGCTTCTCTGTACTATATATGTGTGAAAATCTGTGTTCTCGGCGTTGAGGATCACGAAACATCCATCATCTCTGAAAAACAGTGAAGGTGCTCCATGCCCTGCAGCACTCAGCCAGGTATCCAGTCAAGATTCACATTTTCTGTGTGAGCGAACACAAGCGCATCCATCTCATATGCGAGTTTGCTTTTGTCATTAATAAATGTTAAAGTTATGTATGCCAGAGAATTGTATTAAAATAAACATAATGTTTTATTTGTACCTGTTTTATATGCCTCTATATCCAGCTTTGAGTAAAAACTTCCTCAGAAGAAGTGGCCCCAAGGAGAAGTCTGAGAAGCCCTCAAAGAACACTGCTGATTCTTAGAATGGCTCTCAGTCCTTCTGCAGCTTGGCTGCCATGCTCCTGGTGGCTCAGCCTGTTCTCTTCTCTCCATGAATGAGCATTTTGCTTATCAAATAGAGAAGCAGAGATTAAGAACATTTAATATGCATGGCATTTGATTGTACCATGGCCTCACCATTAGCTAAATAAAAACACCTGTGAATTATTAAAATCATCATCTTTGAAAAGGTAGCAGTACACGAGAGCCCACGGATCTTAGAGGTGAGGGTCCACAGATCTTAGAGGTGAGACCACGGATCTTAGAGATGAGGGCCCACGGGTCTTAGAGGTGAGGGCCCACAGACCTTAGAGGTGAGAGCCCACAGATCTTAGGAGTGAGGGCCCATAGATCTTAGAGGTGAGGGCCCACAGATCTTAGAGGTGAGAGCCCACGGGTCTTAGAGGTGAGGGCCCATGGGTCTTAGAGGTGAGAGCCCACAGATCTTAGAGGTGAGATCCCACGAATCTTAGAGGTGAGAGCCCATAGATCTTAGACTCCAACCTACATCTACTTAAACCTCTACTCTGTTAAGGCAAGAAATTCTTACTCTCAAATAAAGGAATTATTAGCTAAAATAAAAATATATTAAAAGAAAGAAATTTTTCTTTAGCCTGTTACCCAAATCCATGGTCCAGAAGACCCCCTGCTGTACACATATCTAAAGGGAATGAAATCGGTATGTTCACCCCCCTACACTGCAGTAGGGTTGCCAACAACCAAGAAATGGCAACAACCGGAGTAACCATAAACTGGTGAATGTATTTTTTAAAATGTGGCATATTTACAAATAGAAAAGTATTCACACACAGAAAGAAAGAAAGAAAGAAAGAAAGAAAGAAAGAAAGAAAGAAAGGAAGGAAGGAAGGAAGGAAGGAAGGAAGGAAGGAAGGAAGGAAGGAAAGAAAGAAAGAATAGAATCGAATTTTGTCATCTGGTCTTGCACAAACCTAGGTTTGGTTCCCAGCATCCACATGGTGGCTTACAACCGCCTATAACCCCAATTCCAAGTACTCTAAGCCCCTCTTCTGACATGCACAGGCACTGCATGGACATGGTACACATCTATACATGCAGACAAGATGTTCATACACAGAAAACAAAATGCTTGTGCATCCTCTGAGACAAAAAGTACTAAAGTAGCAGGGACCTTCTTTAGTTAAATTTGGTTTTTATTGTATTTCCACAGCAGACACCATGAAAGGCATGAGGTTTAATATACCACAAGTAAAGCTGTAGGTGGGAGTTTCTGTCCCACCAATCAGCTCCCAAATAACCACACAGAGATTTATTATTAATTATAAATGCTTAGGCTTGTTTCTAACTAGCTCTTACAACTTAAATTAACCCAAATCTATTCATTTACTTGCTGCCTCGTAGCTCGTGGCTTGTTACCTCATCTTCTACACGTCCTGCTTCCTCAGTGTCTGGCTAGTGACTCTGCCCTTCTTCTCCCCAGCATTCTCTCAACCTGGTTCTCCTACCTAGCCGCTTCCTGACTAGCTACTGGCCAGTCGGCTCTTTATGAAAGCAACGAGGGGCAACGCATCTTCGCAGTGTACAAATGGATTATTCCACAGCATCAAGCCATGGCGACACCCTGTGCAGCCAAAGCGTCTGCAACTCTCCCTCCTCACCATCAGCTCCAACAGAAGCCTCTGTGGTGGACAGAAGACACTAAAGGCTGCATTTTCCAGATGAGAAAACAGAGGCTAGGGGAGTCAGAAGCCTCAGTGGAGATCTGGGATCTAAACACACGGTTTCCATCATGACCTGCAGAGATTGTTTTCCAAGGCTTGCATGGATTCCTTAAACTTATTACAGTTGAGAGAGAGAAGGAGAGAGGCTGGAAAGGAGAGTAGAGGTATGCAAAGAGGGGGAGGAACAGGGAGAGAGAGACAGAGGAAAGGGGGGGAGAGGAAGGAGGCAGGGGAGGGGGAGAGAAAGAGAAAAAGAGAGAGAGAAGAAGAAAGATTCAAGGCGCCTCCAGGGTATAAAACCCTGTGCTTTGTGACTTCAGAAAATATAGGAACGCATATCACCACCCCCCAAGTTTTTGCTTATTCATTTTGTTTTTTTTTAATTTATTTCAAGCATCTGAAGATATTAAAGCATCAGAAAGAAGGAATATTCTTGAAGGATTTCTTTGATGTCCCCTTACTACCAAGATTTCCCACTCACTCCTCCGTATTTAAACAAAAGCCCTGAGCTGCCTGCCTGCAACATTAGCGCCAAAGCCCTACTCATAGCTGCTTCAACCCTGCAAAAATGCTGCGGCGGGGGGGGGGGGGGGCGACCTCAGCCAATCAGACAAAGCAGAGCCATCCATGACTTAATGCCCAGCAAAGGCTGGGTGTCACTCATAGCTGAACACAACCCATGATGGGTGCTGCTGTCATTATCCATGATAACTGAAAAGTGGGGCCCAAAGCTTTTCACACTCTTCTCTGTTCTCAGATCTAATTGACAAAAAGCCTACGGAAGTGCTGTAAAATTCCCTTTCCAGTAAAGGGGTGGAAATGTATTTTTTTTTTTTTTGATGCGAGAGCTATCAGACGGCTATACACAGAAATGAGGGGGAATGGGTGGACATGACCTCAATTTAAGAAAATTTATCTATAAAGAAAGAAGGTAGGGTGGCAGGGAGCCAATGAGCAGAGAATGGACAGACAAATGAGGTCATCCACACGAGGCTTTAGTAAGTCTGTGTTCTAATTAACAGTGGATGGATTTAAGGCTCTAAATTTACTGTTGATTTCTGAGTGGTCCATTTGAACACATCAAAAGGAGTCTCTGTTCTTCCATCTCTGCTTCCTGTATCCACCTCCTCAGATAACCACTCAATTCTTGTCATGTCCACCTGTCCATGAGGTAGACACTGGTCCTTGACAAGATGCTGAAGGGTGACCACGCAGACTTTTGAAATGTGCCATTAAGTATTAGGCCAAGTAGGAAAGTGCACCTGTGTTTTTATAGAAAAGGCGGGAGTTAGGAGCTCCATTACCGCTGGGTGGGAAAAAGGGACCCACGTGCATACAGGTTGTGCCCCAGGGATCGAGGAGAAAACACGGGCTTCCCAGTGCACTCTTGTGGTAAGCAAATACATGCTGGGGTATGGAAGAGAGGGGGGGTGCTTCATATCCTGTGGAGAGAGCCAGAACTAAAGAGGTGGAGGTGTCCATTGGGCTGAGGTGATCTCCAGGCCCAGGCTGCTGTCAAAGCCTGTGTCTGGGTCTGTTGTTCTATGTTGATGTCATGGAACACAGAGAAGATGGAGCTGCACAGAGTTGATCCCGCCCCTCACTGGCTGTAAAACTAAAGAGAACTGACCCTTCCCCTCATCAGTTGAAGCCATCTTGAGAGTGGTCCCTGCATCTCTCCTGGGCAACACAGGAGAGCTGGCCCTGGTGTATGAAACCAAGAGAAATGGCCCTGCCCCTTGCTCCTTGCTGCATAGGGTAAACTAGCAAGGGCAGTACTGGAGAGCTTGTCCTGGGGGTGAAGAAGAGGGAGAGCTGGTGGGCTGGCAAACCCAGGCTTAGAACCAGGGCTATGAGTTGACCCATTGCAGTATCCACCCTATCTGTGATCTGCTGCAGCACATGAAGGGGCTAGTCCTGCAGATCCAAAGCTGCAGGACCTCCAAGACATAGGGCAACAACAGGATATTCAAGAAGAGTCCCAGTGAGGAGCCAGTATTGGCAGTATAACAGAAACCAGAGGCCTTGAACCAGACCAAATGGCTCTTTGCAATGAACACTTACAAGTAAATATATATGAACCAAAGGGTTTACTGTGTGCCTCACTATGTCACACTAAAGCTTCCATGATGAGGTTTTTCTTTGTCTTTTTTTTTTATTGAGGAAAAGAAAAGAAAAAAAAGTTTCCGCCTCCTCCCGGCCTCCCATTTCCCTCCCCCTCGTCCCACCCTTCTCTCCCTCCCCCGCCCCGCTCCTCTCCCCCTCCCTCTCCAGTCCAAAGAGCAGTCAGGGTTCCCTGTCCTGTGGAAAGTCCAAGGCCCTCCCCCCTCTGTCCATGACTAGGAAGGTGAACATTCAAGGTGGCTAGGCTCCCACAAAGCCCGAACTTGAAGTAGGATCAAAACCCCGGGCCATTGTCCTTGGCTTCTCATCAGCCCCCATTGTTCGCCATGTTCAGAGAGTCTGGTTTTATCCCCTGCTTCTTCCGTCACAGTCCAGCTGGCCTTGGTGAGCTCCCAATAGATCAGTCACACTGTCTCAGTGGTTGGGTGCACCCCTCGTGGTCCTGACTTCCTTGCTCAGTTCTCCCTCCTTCCGCTCCTCATTGGGAACTTGGGAGCTCAGTCCGGTGCTCCACTGTGGGTCTCTGTGACTATCTCCATCCATCACCAGCTGAAGGTTCTATGGTGATATGCAAGATATTCGTCAGCATTGCTGTAGCTAAATAAGAAGGTGAACCCAAAGAAAAACATATAATTATCCTCTTGGATACGGGAAGTAGACAAAATTGAGGGGAGAAAATTTGGGACCTTGGGGGTGGGGTGGGATGGGAGTATCGGGGGATGGGGAGAGAAAAGTGAGAAGGGGAGGATGAGGGAAACTTGGGGAAACAGGATGATTGGGATAAAGGAAGGTTGGATAGGGGAGCACGGAAGCTCAATTCTTAGTTAAGGGAGCCACCTTAGGGTTGGCAAGAGACTTGAACCTAGAGTGGCTCCCAGGAGCCCAAAGCGAGGTCCCCAGTTAGTTCCTTGGGCAGCTGAGGATAGGGAACCTGAAATGACCCTATCCTACAGCAATGCTGACGAATGTCTTTTTTTTTTCTCTTTTTGTCTTCTCTTAAATTTTATCTTATTTTACTGGGGGGAAGGGGAGGTTGCAAGGGCAGAGGGTGGATATGAAGGGATGGGAAGATGAATGGGATCAAAATGCATGATGTGACAGGCACAAAGAATCATTTTTTCAAAAGAATTAAATTTAAAAAATAAAAAGATAAACTCTTTTTAAAAGAAGGAGTTGGAAAATTCTCCTTTGCAGCTCTGGGAGATAGCAATGCTTCTATGGACAGGGACTCAATGTCACCTGGGGGATAGGAGCAGGAGAGTCGCTGTACACCTGCTAATGAGAGAAGGAAGTTTTACCCAGGGATTGCTCAAATCAATTTCTGAATTCCTATTATTTTAAAATATCAACTGACTATTGATCAGTCAGCAACTCTGATTCATAAGTCGAGGACAGAAGCAAGAAGAGCTTTTTCCACAGCATCAGATGATTGCACACTGGTCCCACACTCCACTTCCTGACTATGTGCACTGCCATGCAGGGTCTTACACAAACATGGAGATCAAACCAAAGCAAGTTTGATCTTTAGTCCTGATTTCCCAGAACCTACTCTCTGTAAAACTATATCTAATGTCATGCAAAGGCACACACCTGAGCAAAATCCTGACCCCAAGGATGGGCACACAATAGTTCCCATTGTTACTAACTAGAATCGTACAGGCAAGGCAGTGTCGCCATACAAAAAGGAAATTGGGGGAGCGGAGACTTGAAAGCCAAGGCAATGGTGAGACTTCTCAGACCACTAACACCTGGGTCAGGAGGGACTTTCGTTGCTTGGAATAGCCCTACTCACCTCCCTGCTTTCAGCCTCATCCCCCTCCAAATCCTCCCTCCCCCTATGATGAATTCTCATGTAAAACTTTCTCTGCAACTATCGTTCTCGTCCTCAAATGTGCCCATCATTTTCTGTCTCTACAGAAACAAGCTAATGAACCTGATCTCAAAGGACCAACAGACCTTCCTCTTTCCAGAGCGTCTGCTGGTCCTTGGCATCAATGCCTTTGAACCTCTGTCTCTCCCTATGCACTCTCCTTGAGTTAATTCTGCAGTGTTCTCGTCCACCAAAGCTCTTCACATGAACTCATATTCACACCTCAGAGCCGTGTGAAAATCCCTCTCTGAAACCTTCTCTGTCTTTGAAAGCACAGTAATACTGTTCCCTTCCTGGCTCTCAAAACCACACCATGGACATAGACACACCTAAATCATGATGCGTCCGCTTCCCCTCCAGAGAGCGTGCCTACAACGGTTAGTCATTTTTGCTGTTGTTTTGTTTTTCTAACGTAACACAAGCTAAGATCATTAGGGAAGGGGAATGTCAATTAAGAGAAAATGCCTCAGTCATATTGGACCATTTTCTTGATTAATAGTTAATGTAGGATGCCCAGCCCACTGTGTGTGGTACTACCCCTGGGAAGGTGGTCCTGAGTTGTAAAAGAAATCAGGCTGAGCAATCCTGTAAGCAGCAGCCCTTCATGACCTCTGCTTCAGTTCCTGCCTCTAGCTTCCTGTCCTGCTTGAGTACCTCATTTGACTTCCCTCGGTGATAGATTTGATTGGGACATGTAAACCAGAAAAACACCTTTCCTCCCTGAGCTGCTTTTGGTCATGGTCTTTATCACAGCAATAACAAGCAAACCAGGACAGTCAAACACACCTGCTCACGGATGTTTCTGAACAGAATCTCACTACAGAGAATCTCTGTGAGGTCTTAGAGACTATACGCATGAAAGAGGAAGAAGGCAGGATGTATTATTGCCTGCAGCCCAGTGTGAGGCTGGGTCCCTAACTCCCTCCTCATCGTTGGGTGGTGAAGCTAAGAGAGGGCTCACTCCAGCACAGGGGGCACTAATAATGATGTTCAGAAATTGTGTGGAGTTCAGGTCTGCCAAGCCTGTCCTGGGGATGGGGATGAGGCTCAGCATCAGACCTTCTCGCCCAGCATACAAAAAGCCCAGGTTTGATCGCCACAGAAAAGAAAGAGAGAGAGAAGAATCTGTAGAAAGTCTGACCTGGGGAGGACAAGAGTGTCATTTTCTGGAGGGAAATGCTCACCGATGTGTGAGCTCTAGTACATCCACAATCTGCAGGGTGCAGATTTAGTGAAGCATCACTGCCAAGAGGGGAGCTGAGGATCCAGGGGGTGAGAGACTGCAGGAAATCGGGTAGAACCCCTGGCATTGGCCTTGAGGGCAGTGTTCAGCCCACCCAGGGCCCCTCTATGGCTGTGGTGAGGGACTGCTGACAGAATCAACACAATATAGCATGGGTTTTAAACAAAAGAGAAAAATGTGTCTATGAGAAAATACAGCCCTTGCTGCACTATTATTGGTTCATTGCTGATCCACCATCAGACAATTTCATTTCATCTTCTTTCCTGCATCATCAAAACCCTTCCTCACGTATCAGCCATCCTCTTGATCCACTCCTCCAGCACATACATTTCCATTCCAGGCAATTTGATGTTGACAGTGATGGTGTTTGTGTTCTCTGCCCACAGAGAGATCTAGCCATCGTGTGGCAGAGGGGTGGGGAGGGTGCTTGTTGATGGGGGGATATTGGAAACAAGTGCTTTGCACATGGTGGTTACACATGCTGGGCTCTGACAAGGGGCTGGGAAGGCATTTTCTTTATGAAGAGGGATTGCAAGGAGCCAACAGCTGGCTTCAGAAGGCTAACACGTAAACATTAACTTTATGTTGTGGATTTAAGATTTCTCACAGCAGAAATTATTTATGTGCCAGGTACCATCTAGTGTAACACTGAACATTTAGAAAACCTTTTAAATGAATACCTGCCACCTGATAAAACTGCTTTTAAAATGAACAGACTGTCTCATAAGACAGAAGCCTGGATCTCTGGGGGAAAAGAACAAAAACAACCATGAGTGTCACCTACATGCAGACAAAAGTTCTGCCCTGCCCAGTCCCTCAGCTGTTCAATCCAAAAAAAAATTATATTTGGCTGATTAGTTCAGTCTTATTATTAGCTAGCTCTTACAACTTAAATTAACCCACAATTCTTGTCTATGGTTAGTCACGTGACTTGGTACCTTTTCTCAGTGAGGCATTCTCATCTTGCTTCCTCTGTGTCTGGCTGGGGACTGCATCTCTGCCTTTTCTCTTTCCAGAATTCTCCTAGTCTGGTCACCCCACCTATACTTCCTGCCTGCCTACTGACCAATCAGTGTTTTATTAAACCAATATGAGTGACAAATCTTCACAATGTACAAAAGCATTTTCCCACAGAAGTTCCCCTTTTTTTCTTTTCAGAACAAGAACCCTGAATCTTATCTCCTTTGTTTAGCTTTTTCCTGACCATTATCCATAACAACTTGTAACCAACACTCTAAACAAAGGTAAACATCCATAATCCATTTTTAGAGAATGTGGGATAGTTTCCTAGGATACTTCCTGCTGATTGGGGTTGCTGATAATCTTATAGGGACCCAAAGAAAATTTAGGATTATATTCAAGTCTTGACTGGAGTGTTCTGTGAGGCTGGATCATCTCAGCCAGCAGTCTTAAAGCTGTTCTGGATGCAGAACTCAGAGGAAACTACAACAGAGGTGCTCTGAAACATTGGATCATCTGGACCATCTGTTCCCATTTTAGATTTTTCAGGGGGGCTTCCTCAATCAAACTTTATTTTTCTTAACCAGAATGAATCTATAGCTTCTCATTTTCTGTGCAAACAAAAGTAAAACCTCTTCTCCAAAGTAACATGGCTTTTGACTCAAATTTTGAAGTCAAGGCATTTTCAAAATATATAGGTTGGATTAATCCAACAGCATATATAATCAAATGTCTTTTAGCAGCTGTTGCTCCTTCCTCAGCAGCCAAATAATTCAAAGACAACACAATAATATACAGTATCCAGACTCTCTGTGCATTTTCCATCTTTATGTGCCTTTTTTTATTGAAAAAAAAATCTCTGCTTCCTCCCAGCCTCCCATTTCCCTCCCCCTCCTCCCGCCGCTCTTCCCCTCCCCCCACTCCTCTCCCCCTCCCTCTCCAGTTCGAAGAGCAGTCAGGGTTCCCTGCCCTGTGGAAAGTCCAGGGTCTTCTCCCCTCCATCCAGGTCTAGGAAGGTGAACATCCAAACTGGCTAGGCTCCCACAAAGCCAGAACATGAAGTAGGAACAAAACCCCATGCCATTGTCCTTGGCTTCTCATCAGCCCTCATTGTCCACCATGTTCAGAGAGTCCAGTTTTATCCCACGCTTTTTCAGTCACAGTCCAGCTGGCCTTGGTTAGCTCCCAATAGATCAGCCCCACTGTCTCGGTGGATGGGTGCACCTCTTGTGGTCCTGACTTCCATGCTCATGTTCTCCCTCCTTCTGCTCCTCATTGGGACTTTGGGAGCTTAGTCCGGTGCTCCAGTGTGGGTCTCTGTCTCTATCTCCATCCCTCACTAGATGAAGGTTCTATGGTGATATGCAAGATATTCATCAGTATGGCTATAGGATAGAGTCATTTCAGGTTCCCTATCCTCAGCTGCCCAAGGAACTAACTGGGGACATTGCCCTGGGCACTTAGGCGCCACTCTAGGTTCATGTCTCTTACCAACACTAAGGTGGTTCCCTTAATTAAGTTATGTGATTCCCTGCTCCTCTATCCAACCTTGTTTTATCCCCAATCATCCCACTTCCCCAAGTTCCCCCCATCCTCCCCTTCTCACTTTTCTCTCCCCATCTCCCCTTACCCCCATCCCACCCCACCCCCAAGGTCCCAATTTTTTGCCCAGCAATCTTGTCTATTTCCCATAGCAGGGGTAATAACTATATGTTTTTCTTTGGGCTCACCTTCTTATTTAGCTTCTTTAGGATCACAAATTATAGACTCAGTGACCTATATTTATGGCTAGAAACCAATTATGAGTGAGTACATCCCACGATCCTCTTTTTGGTTCTGGGTTACCTCATTCAGGATAGTGTTTTCTATTTCCATCCATTTACATGCAAAATTCGAGAAGTCATTGTTTTTTATGGCAGAGTAGTACTCTAATGTGTATATATTCCACACTTTCTTTTACTTCATTTCTTCTTTTTGTATTGTTTAATCTTTTGGTTTTTTAAAGCCAGAGTTTCTCTGTTACATTTGGCTGCCCTGGAACTCACTCTGTGGACTACATTTGCCTTGGACTCACAGATATCCACCTACCTCTGCCTCCCAAGTGCTGGAATTAAAGGTGTGTGCTACCACACCCAACTACTCTGTTTCTCCTTTTTAAGGACTTTCTCTATTCTTTTTCTTCTCTTCCACATGTACATGTATTTTTAAACACACTGTAAACCATTTAGATGCCTTTTTGTCTGAATCTGTCTTTCCTGTATATATCAATCTTTTTCTGAACACGAGTCTTTAATCTGCAAAACAGAATGGCTAGGACTAAAGCTGTGGCTTTGGTGACTGACTCCACCCCATTCTTCAGCAGATCCTACCTGTGTGCACAACCACAACTGGCTTCACCCCATTCTTTAACTTTCTGAGAATCTAGCTTCATGGTGGAGTTACTGGTGGGAGCCATGTTTATTGCCACAACTCTGTGAAGTTTCAAGGTCCATGCCACCACCAAGAAGCCTGCTGCCATCTGCTCATAAATACTATTTAAGTGTCTGGTGGCAGGGCCTCTTAAAAGAACTGCAAGGTTTTTTGCTGCCAATACTGAGTCAAAAAGCCTTTCTTAAAGGAGCCATGCCTTATCACTAGCAATCAGAGCCTACTAGAGTAAAGACAGTTACCAAGAACCTGCACTTGACCCTGTTCTTGTCTATCTAGAATCCAAAAAAAAAAAAAAACACTTTCTCAGGCTTTATGTGGAAATTCTTGCCAAATGTTGAGTGCCATTTGTAGATGGAAGTTTCTGTCCCCCACCTGGTCCCACAGATGTTCATTCCCAAAGAAACACACAGAGGCTTATATTAATTATAAACTGGCCTATTAGTTCAGTCTTATTATTAACTAGCTCTTACAACTTAACCCATAATTATTGTCTGTGTTTAGCCTTTTCTCAGTAAGGCATTCTCATCTTGCTTCCTCTGTGTCTGGCTGGGGACTGACTGTCTGCCTTTCCTCTTCCTAGAATTCTCCTAGTCTGGTTTCCCCATCTATACTTCCTGCCTGGCTACTAACCAATCAGTGTCTTATTAAACCAATATGAGTGACAAATCTTTACAGTGGATAAGAGCATTGTCCCACAGCACCTGTCCAGAGGCACCGAGCTTACTTAGAGTTCCCTGTCTGCCCTGTTAGTGCATGTAAATCATATTTAACTTCATCCCTTTCATGAGTCATCATGACAAGGACATTGAGAAGGTATGACCAGCTCTTTAACATGATCATTGATCCCCAGCAGGGATCAAACATTCCTTCATTTTTGTTGCAATGTCACTGTAATGGGAGCCCAGCTCAGTTACAGCTTCCTCCTCTTCTGGAAGGTCCCTGAGAAGGCATCAGACACCCCAGAAAGATACAGTTGTCCTTAATGTTGCTCAGTTTGCTTGAAAAGCAAAAGAGCTTGTCAGAACAGAATAACCCCCTCTTGTCCATCTTACTACTGAAGCTCTCCTGCAGAGCAGTCTCCAGAGGACTCCTACAGGGGTCCCTGGTAAGTCTCTCCTAGGGGACCACCATAGGACTCCACCTGTGTGCACCAGAAGCCTAATTTTGTTATTTTGGTTTATTCACTAATTTAGACTTTCTTAGGCAAATATAAAGAACTCTTGTCAGGGGCCTAGAGAGATGACTCAGTGGTTATAAGCACCTACTGCTCTTGCAGAGGAACCGAGTTCAGTTTCTAGCACCCACTCATGTGGCTCATAATGGCCTGTAACTCCAGCACCAGGGACCTGATGTCCTCTCTGGCCTCCTTGAGCCACTAAGGACAAAGCTTAATATTTTTCCATCAAATTCAGAAAGGCTGATTTTCATAGCCAGAGAGCCATTGGTGTTGGTATGGTTGGGGATGTTAATATTGAATTAATTGATGGAAAGGGCCATTTAGTAGCAGTGTCTTAGAGTCTTCCCTGATGACTGTGATATCCAGACAGGCAAGCTATAAATCTTGGTAGCTCCCCAGAGGAGAATGGAGAAGAAGAAGGATTAGGTCTTGCTGCTAGAGTTAAGTCAGCGTGAAGGTCAAGCAGTGTGCTGGGTAAGAAGCCTCGTGGTGGGGAGTGGACTCTAGGGAAAGCGTAAGGAAAGCCAAAATATTAGGATAAACATGCTCATAGCAGAGATAGAATGAAGAATAGAAAAAGGCGTGCTTTTCTGAGTTATTCATAAAAGCAAGCAGCCTATAAGTTACTGCACAGGGGCAGGAATTGCTCTGTGCCCAGCGGGGCAGAGAACTCTCCCTCTAGATCCCAGTGGCTGTTATCTGGGAGGCTGCACATTTAGTGGGCACAGTCACAAGAATAAACAAAGATAAATAAATGAATGAATGAATGAATAAATAAATAAATAAATCGTACTGACCTGAGGCACTGGGTGAGTCAGACCCCTGAAACTCAGAAATTGCCAATATAGGGATACCAGACAGAGCACAGAATAGGACACTCGACCCTTACCTGCAAGAAAAGCCCCAGACCCTTACCAGCAAGAAAAGCCCCAGACCCTTACCAGGGTGAACAACACAACTGTCCAGAAGGTGGGTAAAAACAGCTGACAACGATAAGGTTTTCTTTCAGCCACAATGCTATTAGAACCAAGAGCTACAATGACCATTCTGAGGCTTGGAATGACCCCTATGTCATGGAATTAAATCATGACCCTGAATACAGCGTTAGTGTATAATATGATGTATTCTCTATGAAGACTCCAAAGAAATAAATATCCCAAGCCTCCTAACCCAGGCTAACCTATTGATCAAGGAGGAAAGGGCATTTTTAAAAATTAACGCTGCCCAGAGGCACCATAATGCTTTCAAGAAATGTCTTCGGCAGATGGGTCATCAATCTTGAGAGCTAGGTTGGAGAAAACAGCTTGCGATGGGGGAAATATGTATTTAGACATCTCCTACCTTACCATGCCAGGATTCTGCCTCTAGGAAATGGGGGGATGAAAATAAAGGAGAAAAGAAGTCAGGTTTTCTTCAAGAATTACAGAAGTCCTGGACTTCTGTGGATCCTGAAGCCCTATTGTGTTTTTAACACTAAAAGAGGACAAAGCCAGCGGTCAGCCATTATCTGGGAGGCCATGGCCTCCTGCATCAGCCCCTCCATAAATAGCAGGGGTGAGAAGGAACCTTTTCATGTCTTGGGAAGTGCAAATGGTCCTGTGTGCTCTGAGGGGGACACAGGATGCCTAGAGAGTTCCTCACAGCAGAGAGCATGTCACAACCAGAAAAGAGACGCTAAGGGCACCATAGACCTGCCCTGAACACACCCCTAAGAGACACAGGAGTCTTGAGAGCTGCCCATGATAACCTGACACTTGTCCTCTTATGACTGATTCTCAAGAATGGGGACATGAGACTTTGGCTTCCTCCAGGTGTCTGGCCCAGCCTCTCAAGCAAAATCGTCATCCTGTGGCTCCAGAACCTTCTGAACACACACACCTCAGCATGTACACAGCAACAAGCTCACAGAACATTCTAGATCATGCCCACCCAGGGAGATCTACCTTCACCCTCCTGATCTTTGTATCCCACCCTGAGCATCACCCAAGTGGGAATTCGTACTGTGTAATTAGTACTCAATGACTGGGTAAGTCCGCGGCAAATTCTGCCCAGAGGTTAAAGCAAAGAAGTTCTTTCTTCTTTATGAAATATGAGAATGGGCAGGAAAACTGGCTTCAGGATAAAAGAGAGGGGAGAGTGGGGAGATGGAGAAAGAGGGGTTGCAGTCACATAGGATCTAACCCAGAGGACCCTAATCCTCCATGTTTCTCTCTCCCCCTTCCCTCTACACACTCTCCTGTACCCCTTTCTGTTTTTCCCTTCCTCCTCTCCCTATCTCATAGTTTGTACAGGGCAATGTTAAACCCAAGCTGGGGATCCCTCCCCAGACTGCAGTTCTCCATGGCTAAGGAAAACATCCAAGACAGGTCAGGGGAGAGGAAGAGACAATAACTAAGGAAGGAAGAAGGAGACAGAGGAGGGGGTCGGGAGTCTTGTCACACAGAGAGCTTGGGCCAAAACCTCTAAGTTATAAGAAAATATGCAAGTGCTCCTAAATACCACTGACCAATCAAAATACAATGTAATCCAGAAGACAGGACTTTTAAATTATCTAATAGTTACATTTACAAAGCAAAAAATGTGAGATTAACTATATATTATATTTGTATATAATACTTAATTTATTATATATTTTATTATATATCATATTTAATACTAGGCCTGGGAATAGTACTTGACTGTGACATCAATCTAAAACATGAACAAGACATCTGGAACCTTCTTCCTGGGATTTATGATGATTCAGATAAGATCAAAGTAACATCTAAACAGGGACAGAGTCTTCTCCTTGTGCCTCTTGACTCTGCAACCTTTGCTCAGTTATTGCTGGACCGTAGACTATATTAGACTAGTGGGGCCATGGATTTCTTCTTCATCACACTGGACATCACTCACGCCTGCCGCATGGCTGTGGACGGGACTCTCACCACAGAGTGCCCTGTCTAGAGAGACTTCTGAACATGGCTCAGCCCCAGGTCCCTTACTGTCCCCATGCTCTGTGACTACAGAGGTGAAGTAGGAAAACGAAGATGTGTGCTCCTCTATGTCTCCTCCTGCTGCTTCTCAAATCTCTGGGTAAGTTGAGATGGGTGTGTGTGGTAGCTATTCTTGGCTGTCAACTGGACTATATATGGAATGAAGTCCAATCCAGAAATGAAGGGCACACCTATGAGAGAATACTTTTCTTTGGTTTGAAGGGGGTGAATCCACTTCTAGTCCAGGTCTTTGAAGCAGGAAGATACATGCCTTTGGTCTGGATTTTGAGGTGGGAAAAGACACCTTTAATCTGGGCCACACCTTCTGCCAGAAGACTATATAAGGATGTGGAAGGAGGAAGCTTTTGCTCTTTGCTCAGCTTGCTAGCATCTCTCAGCAGGCCAGCGGACCTTAAGAAGTCAGAAGTCAAAGTCTAAGAAGGTCATAAACCAACCTATGCTCTGTCTCTACTCTGTTTATACAGAGGTGACTAATTTTAGTCACATTTTGCTTCTTCCACTGTTGTATGGCCAGTGAAGTTAATATGGTAAGTCTTTAGACCCACTCCTGAGCAGCCCCCGAAGAATCAAATCTGTAGTTCAGATACCCGATTGCTTTTTGTAGAAAATTGATTCAACATATTGTCATAAACTTCATGTCCACAGTGCCATCACCACCTCCAGGACCACTCTCCTCTGGAGTATGCACAGTACTAGACACCAGACATATCTGGAGTCACCATAGAAACACACCTTTTTCTTTAATCCAGTCATATTTTAATTATATACATATAGTATATTCTTGAAGCATTATTGTAGGTACCAACTGGAACAGGGGGAGGGTGGAAGAGAAAACCGTGTCTGACCATGAGCCTTTGGGGCCCAAAGGAGTTAGTTTTGTAGCTTGCTTTGTCTTAGGGATACCTTAGGTTATTCGTTCAGCAGAAGAGGTTTGCCTGCTGATACCAGATACTCTACAAGCATGATTTCTGAGTGATTGCATGAATTTAAAACTACTTACACACATTACTGAGAGCGAAGGTGCTAACCTGGGTATGTGGATAAGTGATCATGATTCCCCTTGATCATGTGAATTCACAGACTCCCAGGAGGCATTGCAATATGACCTTTGACCTAAAAACTAAGCAGACTATTTTTTTGTTTTCATTTTCAGAATACTACATGATAAGTCACGGACAGGTCAATTCTTAAAGTACATGTGACACGCAATGAGGAATGTCTACAACACAGGACCTGTTCAAGGTCTCGGTGTCCACCCACCCATCCACCTGGGGTGCTCCCTGCTCAGTGGATCACATGGGTTGGTCCATCTGTCCCTCTCTCACAGAGGAACCTGCTACCTCTCACCATCCTATGACCCTTCCCGTTCCACTTGGAGGAAAACTGAGATGACCTCCCTCTCCCAAAGCTATAGTGAGAGTTCCAGGCACTCGTGAAGCACCCCCAGGAGCCCACGTCCCAGCAGACAGCAGCCACTGATGAACTGGAGGGGAGGATACCTCAGGAAGAACAGATCTTCACTACAAGCTGGGCATTTTAATATAGCTATAAATTAGGCAGGTGACGTCAGGCAGCTTCCGTTCTCATTCCACAAAGCATCCTTCAGACAGAGATGAACGGTTTGATAGATGAGGCCCTTACATTGCCTCTTATCACCCAGGTTTCTGAACAAGGACTCGCACTGAAAGAGTGTAAGTGTCAGGCACCCCAAGAATGTGCCCTAGGAAGTCACATTGCTGTTCTAGGCCATGTACTATCAAAGCTGGAGTTCATCTGCATAACAAGCTTCCTTTTGGGGTTCTTTTGGCATTGTCTGAGATACCAACTCACCAGGAAGAATGTCTCTATTGCTGCACTACAGGCATGACTGTCATGGGAGCAACCACGGCTCTCCAACTGGATTTGAAGCCCATTCCACAGGAGGGACTCCCCACCACTTAATGGGAAGTGAGATGGCCCCGTCCATACTGGATCCCAAGAGCCTCAAGTCTGCATTGGAGAAGCCCCAGCAGGATGTATGGAGTTCACCCTTGAAAAGGTATCCTGAAGCTGTAGAGGAAAGACCGCAACTTCCCCATGGTTTGGACAGTCTCTGTAGTGGGATTCTCTAGAATTCTACAATCAGTAGCGTGTGGTGGGGACAGGAGCTTGGCACTTTCCCAGCTCCGAACCTGGAGTTCTGCTACACATTATTCAGGCAGGGCTGTCCTTAGGGCACCTATACCCTTACACAGCTGTCTTCCAAAGGACACAATCTCCTCCACCCACGTCGGCACCATCCGCTAAAAGACACGATCTAGCCACTTGGTACAATAACAGCACCTCCTCTCTGAGCCCAACCTCAGTTCTCAGCCTCTGCATCAACGTACACAACAGCCAACCTCCTATGAAATACAGACGCTGTGGCCACAGGGCAGTTGCTGTCTTCAGACATGCTGGAATTTTACTAGGCTCAAATGTACATCTAAACTGCTTACTGACTCCGTTTGTAGCTCAGAAAGGGAAGGGAGAAACATTTGCTGTGAATTGTTCACATCTTCTTAGTGTCAATTCTAAAACTCCCTGGGCACTACAAAACTATTACCAGGTATATCCAACCTCTTGAAGTTATAACACCAAAAATTTTAAATAAAAAAAATTAACTTTTAAATACAATCACACAGTGTTTGAAGGAAGTATGGGATTTTGTGTTGGACCACGTGCATATCTATTGTCTGCTGCATATGTCCCGTGATCAGCAGGTTAGATATGTCTGAAGATGGACATCCTCCTTTTTCCAGATGTGGTATATAATTGTGTTCTATTTAAAAGCTTCTGAGGATCATTTTAATCCACTGCTGTGCATTGTGTAGCTTAGGAGATTTGAACACAAAATGAAGTCGAGAGGTTGGAGAGATGATTTGACAGCGAAGAGCATATACTGTTCTTAGACAGGACTTGAGATCCGTCACCAGCACTCACATCACCCAGCTAATGGCCACAGCTCTAGGGAAATCTGATGGCCCCCACCCCTCCCACGCACACTGGCATACAGATATATACAAAATTTAAAACATTAAAAATGAATCCTTTCAAATATAAAGTCCAATATGCTTTATTTATATTAATCTGTTCTTACTGGTTTTATCTATTTTTTATTTCATGAAGTAACCAGATAACCTTGGATCTCTTCTGCGGAGCTGGCCCTCCTTTCATGTGCTCTGTGTTCATTCAGAATTATTTCATAAGGAAATTGTCTTTTCTTCCTAGATACTGTCTGTAACTGGGCCAAAAGAACTAATGCTAAACATGCTTCAAAAATAACAAGACACCCTGGGCAACACTCTGCTGTGAGATGTATGGCTGTGCCCTTTGCTAAAGCCAGCCACAGAGAGGATGCTAGCAGTAATCCTGGCCAATGGGCCTCACCCCAGTGGTCTGCAAAGTGTCCCTGGGTTTGCATTAATGCAATAGCAGCAATTGCTCTCAGATTCCAGAGAAGGAATTTCCCATCATTCCTTTATCTAATATACAATCATTCCTCATTTAGTCTAGAAATAAGCAACACTGGGGCTTCCAAAAATGGAATCTTCCATTGATCTTCTAGTGACAGGGTTCTGAGTACCTGGAAGACCCCTCCTGCTTAATCATTTTTCCAGAACATGAGGATGTCGAGAGATGTGTGTGCAAGCCAGCACACCAACAAGCTCATCCTTAGCAACTGGCCCTGGTCAGGTCACACAAGAAGCAAGTTGGGACTCACAAAGGGCTGGCAGCCTCTCTACAGCCCTGGTCCTGTCTCTAAAGAGGATAGTAGAGAGAAAACCTCCTAAATAGATCCTAAAGCTAGCAGTGGAGTCTAGTTGTCAGAGTACTTGTCTAGCACACGCAAAGCCCTGGGCATAATCCGAGCATTGTATAAATGGGGCACAGCCCTAGTGTATGAGAGGTAGAAACAAAAGGATCAGGAGCTTAAGGTTAGCCTGGGCTACGTAGAAAATCAGAGGAGAGAGAGAGAGAGAGAGAGAGAGAGAGAGAGAGAGAGAGAGAGAGAGAGAGAGGATTGAGTAATTTCCCAGATTCAGAAAGACAAATATTTCGTTTTCTCTCATGTAGATCCTAGGTTCCATGCATATACATAAAATCACACACACACACACACACACACACACACACGATGGAAATACAGTTGTGGGGATGGGACTAATTGTGGGGGCAGGGAGAGAACATGGGCTGAACATGGTCAAAGGTCATGATGTTTTTGAATGACATCAGCATGAGACTCATCACTGTGTGTAATGAATAAACACCAGCAAAATATTTTAAATGTCATACAGACGGTTTATAAAACAGACTTTTAGTCTTAACCCAGGAAAGTGAGCTTATCACCTAAAATCTGGAGAAAAAGAAAAATCAAATCTGCGTCACTAAACATATATATATATATATATGAATAAAGGGAGCTTGGGAGCATATGTGTAGCTTCCTGGTAGGCAGGCTGGGTGCAGAGCCTGGCAAAGCAACATTGTAAAACAGCACAGGCTTGCAAGAGGCGAGGTCTCAGCCAGCCTTGGAGGTTACATCTTGTTTTCATTGGCTGAAGGAAAGACCAAGGACCTTTTTGGAGGCAGTGACCTAGCAAAGTAACATACTTCAGGAACAAGAAGTCAGTGATACACCCCAAGTCTCCCAGGAAGTGAGTTATGGTCTCTCCGAGGGGAGCCCTGACCGCTATCTTCATCGCACCGAAGGCAGAGGCTTCCTCATCCTGTCTCATCAGATGAAAGAATCCAGGAGCCCTGCTACAGCTGCCAGGGCACCGTGTGGCAGCTCTACTCTCCCCTGAGCCGTCCACGATCACCTTCAGCATCATTAGCCGGCTGTGTGGTTCAGACTCTGTGTGAATTTATCACTCATTCCACACAGTTGCCCTAAAGATAATGAGGGGATTCCCTGCTGTGCCTGAGCACGGGTAGTCAGGAGAAAGAGGAGGATTCTTCACTGACCACATAAACCCACCAAACCAAAGATCTGTCATCTCCCACGAGTTTATGAGAAAAGTAAGAAAAGCCAAATCACAGGTAGAAATTAGTATTTGCAGGTTAAGGGTGAGCACAGGAGCGTGGAAAGGAAGCCGATTCCATGCAGCTCCTGAAACTCATTAAATACGGTTTTACTGTGAAGGGCCAGGGTGGTGCAAATGGGTCACACCACCTGCAAGGAGACCATTAAGACCGGAGAAGGTAAGGCTTGGCTTGGAAGATTTTAAGCAATTTATATGAAAAATTTCCACATCATTTGTGGGGTTCTTGCATGCATGTATGTATATAATTTCTTCAGAAGCCATAATCATTGACAATAAAATGCCAAGTGGGACTTAGGAAGCACAGGATAACACACCTACACAGAAATGTCTCAACATATGGACTCGCAAAACAGCAGCTGTGGACAGGCTTTTAATAGACCTAAAATCCTGCAGGAAGCCCTTAACACAAACAATCTTGCATTAAGCCACCCTTGCCTAAAGAATCTCGCAAAACTTGCCATCCTGTGAGAGGGGTGGGTGAAAAGAAAGCTGTAAACACCAGTCAGAATTTTCATTGCAAAATAACTCACGAAGAAGAATAACCATGGGGCTTGAGCAATGGCACAACAGTTAAAAGCACTTCCTGCTCCTAGAGAAGACCGGAGTTCAGCTACCGGGGCCCACAGCCAGTGGCTCCCAACTACCTGTAACCCCAGCTCCAAGGACTCTGGTGCCGTCTTCTGATCTCAGAGGGTATATGCACACACATGGTATACGCAGTCACACAGAGACACACACAGGCACATCCGTGAAAATTTTAAATAGAGAATAGTAACCTTTTAGTTAAAGATATATCTCAATGGCAGAGCATTTGTCTAGCTGGCTTGGGGCCCTGTATTCAATTCCTACACCAGAAGAGAGTCTTCTCCCACAAGGACCAAATGAATGACAGATGTCACGCCAACTGAGAATGAAGATGACTCTTGGGCATCTTCTAAAAGCTCCAAACCTATCTTGTGGGTAGATTTCCTCATTTGATCCTAATGAAAGCCTGGGACCTCCCATTCTTTCTTTAACCCCCACAGATTTCTCCTTGTGCCATGAAAGGCAGTCATTCCTTATGAGACTCAGTTGAGACTTACTGTCATCCCTATGCTCTCGGAAATCTGTGGTCTTCACATACTCACAGGGCAAAATGTGGGGACAGAAGAGGAGCAATCACTGTGCAGATAAACACAACACATGTGGGCATAACCCTTGAGATGTGCCAGACCTCAGTCTCGACAGCATGTAAACATGGCTCACTTGGTCAGGATGGCCCTCTGAGACAGGACCTTCTCATTTAATTCTTGCCCAAAGCCTGGGGCTGACATAGTGGGATGCAAAGTTAAGAAGCCTGTCCATATATCCTCTCTCCACCCCTTCCAATCCCATCAGGGTCTCGGGATAAGACCCATTCAAAGGGTAGAAGAGCTCTTTTCATCCTCTCCCATCTGAGCATGCCGTCTTTCAGACCTCATCTTAGTTAGGGTCACTGTTGCTACGGTGAAACACCAAGACCAAAAAGCAAGTTGAGGAAGAAAGCATTTATTCAGTTTACACTTCCACACTGCAGTCCTTCATCTAAGGAAGCCAGGACAGGAACTCAAAGAGGACAGGACCTGGAGGCAGGAGCTGATGCAGAGGCCACGGAGGAGTGCTGCTTACTGGCTTGCTCCCCATAGCTTGCTCAGCCTGATTTCTTATAGAACCCAGGACCTCCAGCCCAGGGATGGCACCTCCCTCAATGGGCTGCCCCCCACCCATCATTCACTAATTAAGAAAATGCCCTGCTGCTGGATCTTAGGGTGGGGAGGGGCATTTTCTTGAGGTCCCATTCTCTCAGATGACTTTAGATGACTTATGTCAAGTTGACATAAAACGACGCAGCATAGACCTGAAACACCCCTACACCCAGGATCTCTATCCAACTGCTGGACAGAGAGCAAGCCTTAGCAAGTGTGTCTCTTTAGATTATAAACAGGAGCTGCAACCAGATCCAAGAGTCTTCTTCTCCCTGGATGAATTACCTCAAAACCACCATGCCTATCATCCTCGGCTGACAAGACCAGAGGGATTACGTTTTAAACGTTACCCTTTACAAACCATTTACACAATGAGCATGCCCTTTTTTTTTATTAATTTTTTATTGAGAAAAAAAAACGTTTCCCCCTCCTCCCAGCCTCCCTTTTCCCTCCCCCTCCTTCCACCCTTCTCCCCCTCCCCCCACTCCTCTCCCCCTCCCTCTCCAGTCCAAGGAGCAGTCAGGGTTCCCTGCCCTGTGGAAAGTCCAAGGTGCTCCCCCCTTCGTTAAAAATGCTTTCATTTCTGAGGGAAAATATTCCACTGTTTGAAAAGAATACCCTCTCTGTCAGTTTCCTTTGCTTCTTTGGGTTCGCTAACTCGGCTGTGTGGTTTGTAAGGTCTTCAAAACCTTTTCGACTTGACTGACCTTCAGCGAATCCTAAATACAAAGCCTTTTTTGGTGGGGTTTCCATGAATACAGAACAAAGCTTCACGCCACTGATAGGGTAGGAGGCAGAGCCATGGGTTGCTCCTGCTCTGAAAATGAGAGAGATGAGGCGTGGTTTCAACTTCTGAGAAGGCAGGGTTGTTCTGCTCTCTCCCGTATGGCAACCTCTGGCCAAGGAGACTAGTAAGCTTTAGTGTCTCCATCTTTTTCTCAATGGCTAAATGGAGAAAAGAGGAGATGGGAAGAGAAGGGGGACAGGAGCAGAAGGTAGGGGAGGGGAAGAGAAGGGAAGGGAGGGGAAGGGAGGGGAGCAGTGGGAGCAGTGTGGATTCAGCTCACCCTGTCTGGACTCAGGCAGAGACTATGTCAAGAGGAGGGAGCTAAGCGATGTAAGTGAGCAGCAGCTCACAGCCAGTACCTCTTCACTGTCAGTAGCTGAGCCTGCCTGTGCCCTGAGCTCACCCTCCCCTGGAAAGCCAGGGTACAGTGTCTCTCACATGCTATGGAGCTAGACAAGCCATGTTATCTATTGAGAGCAGGCTATGCCCTACTCTGAGTTCCTCCACAGTGTGGAAAACCATGCCTTTTCAGACTGTGCCTTACTCTGAGGGACTGTATAACAAACTTTTTCTTCCATTTTGAGGGAGGGGGAGGGCAGCAGCCCAAGTGTGGCCACAGATACCACCTCCTGCCCAGTACAACCCACACGGATCAGAATGACGACTCATTCCTGGGAGTAGAAAGGGTGTTGCCCTAGCAATAGATCTGGAGACTTGAGACTGCAGGAGCACATGGGCTATTAAAATCCCATCAAGGAGACCAGGTCTAGTAACTTATCTAATGCACCAACCTTTGGAAAAGGTGTCATCCCTTTGTCTAGACCCCATAAAATGGTCGCTACTTAGCATTGTGAAGGCAATGGCTTCTCCCCAACCCATCATCTGATGCTTGATGTGCCAAGAGCTGATAGGCAGAGGACTCCTGTCTATCCCTGGGGCTTCAGCTTGGTCCCTAACGGTTGACACAGCCTTCTTGCCCATGGCTACCTGCTTGCCCATCTAGACCTGGTCCCAATATGTCCTGCTCTAAACTAGGTTCAACCCATTTGACCCTGCAGCTGCCTCCATCTTTCTCCACAAAATGAGATTTTCCTTCCCAATCCATGCTGTATTAACACCTCTACAACCCCACTCCTTATGTACTTCAGGGCAAATCTAGCTAACTTGTATCCATGTAAACCACATATATGCATGTCTATAGGTATACTTACTTTGTGTATGTGATATGAGATATAAGAATTAATATCGGTAATTTACACTTGAATAAAAAGTCAGAAGTGGTGGGTCATGCCTCTAGTTCAAGCATTTGAGAAACATAGCCAAGCAGATATCTGTGAGTTTAAGGCTAGCCTTGTCTACATAGTGAGTTCTAGGCAAGATAAGGCTACATAGTGAGACCCTGTCTTTAAAAAAAATAAAAATAAATCAAGATTGAATAAAGGAACCTCCCTTTGCCTCGGCCAGATTACAAGGGTAGGAGAAATTATCTGGTAGATTGTAGTTTCTGAAAGGGTTGAAATTTGAGAATTTTTTATTTAATAAATTCCAGCACTGTGAAAGACACACGTGTGTTTGTCTATGTCTGTGGCATAGCATTGCCACAGGAACTTATTTCTCCTCTTAAGCCTCCTAGTCCCAAAACATATCTGTTCTTGAATGTAGTTCATTCGACAAGCAAGCCTTCTGCAGAAACCCGGGGTTCTGACCTGGCAGTACCAAGGCAAGCCTAGCTCCTCACAAACATTCAGAGGCAGTAGTGCAAATGACCCATATGAAGAAACGCGCGCTTGGTATGGATGAGAAACTGGTGTCTTTTTAAATAAGCAAACCATATGTGAAATCGTTTAAATCAAACTGAAGCGTGGGAGCTTGTCTCATCAGAACACGTATCTCTGATCAAGTGTCATCTCCACGCCCACTCTCCTAGACTGATATTTTAGGGGCTCAGGGGCCCAGCATTTAAGTATTCAAAGGCATCCACACTTACACAGGTGTGGAGTTTCTGGGTCAGGGCAATTAAATTTCCACCGTGTTTGAGCTTCTGCGCAATCAGGAAAGCCAACGAAAGGTACCCATCAATGAACTAAATAACGTTTCCTCTGCAGAACGCTGGGGTAAAACTGACAGGAACGCAGCTCATCGTGTTGAAGCAACTGAGAAAAACACATCGATGAGAAAGAAAACAACATCAAACATAGCTGGGACTTGGGGAAGAGACGCGGTTTATTTTCCTATCGCACCATATTGGATAGCAGAGGAGAATGATGTCATTATTTTATTATTTATAACTGCTGGGACTTAGCCATACAAGACTTGGCAGAGGTCTCTGGATGGCGGGCCACTTGTTTTACGCTTTTATCATTAGTCACTCCTGCAGCCAAGCACCAAAGCTATGGGAAAGCAGAGCCCAAGCTCACAGTGGCTGTGAACACAAAAGACTTCCCGCCAGACCTGACATCGCACGCACATGCACCAGAGGCAGTATAAACACCCACGTCAGTGTCAAAGTGGGCAAGAGCACTGGAGGTCAGCTGATTCTAACCTTCCTGTTCCAGGTGGCAAGGAGGTAGCTGAGACGGGGGCCATGAACCTCTGTCCCAGCTCCATCAACTCCTCAGTACCTGGCTTCAGGGAAGTAAGCCAAATACTTCAAATGTGTTTCCTTATTTGAAAACCTCTGTCACCATCCTCACCCCACTCCTCACCATCACCAACAAAAACAGTGCCTGTGATGATTAATCTGGTTGTCAACCTGACTGAAGCTGGGACCAACTAATCTCCACACATATCTGTGGGGATGTGTAGTGGGAGCTACGGGCTGCGTTCCTGCAGCATGGCTCCTGGCCACCTGGCTAGCTTATGCCCCAAAATAACTGCATACAAATTGTATTCATATAAATACTGCTTGGCCCATTTCTATTAATGTGTGTGGCACCACGAGGTGGTGACTTATCTTGCCTAACCCATATTTAGTCATCTGTATAGCACCAGTCTTACCGGGAAAGATTCAGCATGTCTGACCTGGTGGCTTGCTTTATCGCATCTGCCCTGGAGATCAGAGGCATAGCGTCTGCCTCACTTCCTCTTCCTCCCAGCATTCTGTTCTGTTTACTCCACCCACCTATGTTCTAACCTATCAGGCCAAGCAGCTTCTTTATTAACCAATGACCTTCCTCCATCAGGGATGCATCTTGGAGCAATTAACTGAGGGGAGAGACCCTCCATTAGAATAGGTGGCAGCTTCTGGCTGTAGCCTACCTATAAAGAGTTGCTTTTGCCTACCGGCCTTTGCTTCTTGCTTGTGAGTGCATCTACACTGTTGTTGTTGTTGTTGCTGCTGCTGCTGCTGCTGCTGCTGCTGCTGCTGCTGCTGTCAATGCCATCCATTCTGTTTGTTGTTTTGTTTGTTTGTTGAGACAGGGTTTCTCAGTAGCTATGGAGCCAGTCCTGGAACTCACTCTGTAGACCAGGCTGGCCTCAAACTCACAGAGATCCACCTGCCTCTGCCTCCCGAGTGCTGGGATTAAAGGTGAGCACCACCATCGCCTGGCAATTTCATCCTTTCTTTTCTAACATCAGAACCCTCCTGCCTCAGCCTTCCACCATGATATGGACGCCTGTGTCTCTCTGGGCTCCCTCCAAGCCTTCAACACCAAACTGGAACTGCTGAGACATCCAGCTGCATGGATTGAGCAGCTCCTGGGGTCTCAGCCTCTCTAACAGATAACTATCATTGGCTATCTAATACAAAGTGTGTACCCCAATCTAATCAATCCCCTTTGTAATATATATTTTTCTGTAAATAATGCTCCCCCTGGAGAACCTTGACTAATACAGGGACCCTTCTGAGTGGTACACAGTAAGGTAGAGACACTGTGTTGTGTGCTCTGCAAACCGTACAACCTCACAAAGTTGGACTCAGCTATTCAGTTCCACCTCACGGTCCAACCTGGGTTGGGTGTCCAAACACAGCACAACTCAAGATCACAGAGGGCTGATCTAGCAGAGTGAGGACTGCTATACAAGCCACTGACCACATGGCACCATAGTTTAGTGAGTTCTGCTATCGATGTAAAATACACACCAGATTTGAACGCCTAGTACAGATTGAGGGAGGATTGTCTCTATTTTTATTCTGCATGCACAGCCAAATAATATTTTGGCCTGTGGCATTTAAGAAAATGTATCATTAAAACTAATTTACCTGTTTCATGCTGGTTTTGTCTTGTAGCGTGATTGTTGGATATTTGGATGCATCTGTCATCTGTAGTCTCTTCCTTTTGGACACTGTGATTTGTTAGTGTCCCTCTATATTAAAGGCTTGGTCACCGTCTTATGGTGACCTAATGGGAGAAAGTGAGGACACTGCAGTGTGCCCTCAAAGTGGGACTATAACCCCAGCCTCTACTCTCCTCTCTCCCACGCATCCATCCTGTGATGCGCTGTGATGCCACAGGATCAAACCACAGACTGGCTCCTCTGAGACTATGAGCCAAAATAACCTCTCCCCCATCTCAGTGGATTAGCTCGGGCATCTTGTTGAAGCAGCAGAAGGTGACTGGCACGCCACACCCCACCCCTCAGCTCTGCTCCATCTCCTTTCATAGTGCCACCCGTGGACAACCGTGCAGGAAGAGTGTGTGACTGCCCATGATCAAAGCTGCACCAGGTGCATTTGGGTGGAGTCTTACCCGGTAGTGAGACTGCTCTGTTATATAAGACCCTTGGTGACTCTTAGGAAGGTGAGGGCAATGGGGAAAAAGAAGAGGGGGAAGAGAAATGGCGAGCAGACCTAAAGGCATACATAGTCCACTGTCAGTCACAGAGCGTGAACTGCCCGAACCCTTCCTCCTTAAGAAGGCCACAGTGGCAGCTCAGGACCTGTGGGGTGTTTGTTCTCTGCCCTCATGTCCCCTCCATCCAGCTGCCATGATAAGCGCCAGCAGAGCCGCTGCCGAACGTCTCGTGGGCACCCCAGCCTCCTGGAGTCTGGTGGCCGCGAGTCATCAGATCAGTGGCAAGCAAAGGTGCAGTTGTGGGTACTGATTTGAGTACTGCCAACTCCTGTGTGGCAGTTATAGAGGGCAGATAAGCAAAGGTCCTGGAGAATGCTCAAGATGCCAGAACTACGCCTTCTGCCTTTACAGAAGCTGGAGGAAAAACTTGTTGGCATGTCCGCAAAGCGACAGGCTGTCATCAACCCAAACAACACCTTCTATACTACCAGGTGTCTGACTGGGCATTGCTATGATGACCCCTATGTACAGAAAGTCACCAAAAATGTTCCCTTTAAAATTGTCCGTGCCTCTAATGGTGATGCCTGGGTTGGGGCTCATAGGAAACTCTTCTCCTAGTCAGATTGGAGCATTTGTGTTGATGAAGATGAAACTGCGGAGAAGTACTCGGGTCACACAGGAAAAAAATGCTGTGATCACGGTCCCTGCTCATTTCAATGACTCACAGCGACAGGCCACTAAGGATGCTGGCCAGATAGCTGGGCTAAGTGTACTTCGAGTGGTTAGTGAACATACTGCTGCCGCCCTGGCGTATGGTCTGGACGAATCTGAAGAAAAAGTCACAGCTGTGTATGGTTTAGGTGGTGGAACCTTTGACATTTCTTTTTTTTAATTTTTATTTATTTATTAAAGATTTCTGACTCTTCCCCGCCACCGCCTCCCATTTCCCTTCCCCTCCCCCAATCAAGTCCCCCTCCCTCGTTAGCCCAAAGAGCAATCAAGTTTCCCTGCCCTGTGGGAAGTCCAAGGACCACCCACCTCCATCCAGGTCTAGTAAGGTGAGCATCCAAACTGCCTAGGCTCCCACAAAGCCAGTTCGTGCAGTAGGATCAAAAACCCATTGCCATTGTTCTTGAGTTCTCAGTAGTCCTCATTGTCCACTATGTTCAGCGAGTCCGGTTTTATCCCAGGCTTTTTCAGATCCAGGCCAGCTGGCCTTGGTGAGTTCCCGATAGAACATCCCCATTGTCTCAGTGTGTGGGTGCACCCCTCTTCTTGAATTTTGCATACAAATGGATGGAAATAGAAAACATTATACTGAGTGAGGTAAGCCAGACCCAAAAAGAGGAACATGGGATGTACTCACTCATATTTGGTTTCTAGCCATAAACAAAGAACATTGAGCCTATAATTAGTGATCCTAAAGAAGCTAAATAAGGAGAACCCAAAGAAAATCATATAGGCATCCTCCTGAATATTAACCTTCATCAGGCGATAAAAGGAGACAGAGACAGAGACCCACATTGGAGCACCGGACAGAAATCTCAGGTCCAAATCAGGAGCAGAAGGAGAGAGAGCACGAGCAAGGAACTCAGGACTGTGAGGGGTGCACCCACAAACCTTTGACATTTCTATCCTAGAAATTGTGGAAGGCGTGTTCGAGGTGAACTCCACCAATGGGGATGCTTCCTTAGGCAGTGAAGACTTTGACCAGGCTTTGTTACAGCATATTGTCAAGAGGGAGTTCAAGAGTTCAAGAGGGAGATGGGTTGACTTCACCAAAGACAACCTGGCACTTCAAAGGGTTCGGGGAGCTGCTGAGAAGGCTAAGCATGAACTCTCCTCACCTGTGGAGACTGTTATAAACTGCCACTTCTTGCAATGGATGCTTCCGGACCCAAGCATTTAAATAGGAAGCTAACCCGCACTCAGAAGGCATCACCGCAGATCTAATCAAGAGAACTATTGCTCCGTGTCAAAAAGCTATGCAAGATGCAGACGTCAGCCAGCGTGACACAAGAGAAGGGATTCTGGTTGGGGGCATGAAGAAGATGCCCAAGGTTAAGCAGACTGTGCAAGATATTTTTGGCAGAGCCCCAAGTAGAGCTGTAAATCCTGATGAGGCTGTAGCCATCGAAGCTGCCATTCAGGTAGGTGTGCTGGCTGGTGATGTCACAGATGTGTTGCTCCTGGATGTCACTCTGCTCTCTGGGTATTGAAACTCTGGGATGAGTCTTTATGGAACTTATTAATAGGAACACCACTATTCCAACCAAAGAGAGACAGGTATTTTCTCCCACAGCTGAGGGACAAACTCAAGTAGAGATTGAAGTGTCTCAGGGAGAGCGAGAGATGCTGCAGACAACAAACTTCTAGGACAGTTCACTTTGGTTGGAATTCCCCCAGCCCCTCTTGGAGTCCCTCAAATTGAAGTTACATTTGACATTGATGCCAATGGTATTGTACACGTTTCTGCCAAAGATAGAGGAATGGGTCATGAACAACAGATTGTGATCCAGTCTTCTGATGGATTAAGAAACGTGTGGAATCAGTTAATGGCTGAAGGGTTCTCTATGTAGCCCTGGTTGTTCTGGAACTTGTTCTGTAGACCACCTGGCATGGAACTCAGAGATCCATCTGAATCTACCTCCCTAGTGCTGGGATTAAAGGCGTGTGCCCCCACCACCCATAAAAATCTTTAGTGACACAGGCTGGAGCAATTCAGCATCAGAGTTATTCATATTTTCATCAGACAGGGGCAGCCATAATTCCAAATTCCACCTAGGAACTCACAAGAAATTGTTCTCCTAAGTGGATTTTCCTAACATTGTCGCCACCTCTCCAGCGTCATGTAAACAGTACTGAGGAGAAGAGGCATCAACCAAACCCTGGGGTCAGGCCAGCTCTTTCCTCCCCACATCCATATGATATCCTATCCTGGCCAGCGGGACACCAACTGTGGTCACTGATAAACCTGGAGGGGAGGAATGGAAGGGCAAGAAACACGAGAAATGACAGCAAGACAGGCTTTCTGATCAAGCTGCCCTCTTTACTATTCCTCAAGAGCTGTTATATAGGAAACAGGCGCGGGGGTGGGGGGGGATATGTCAGGAAAGTCCCGTCTACTGGAATTTAGGTCTGGAATGTCTCTGGCTTAGAGAAAGAGATATTATCTAACAAAGGAAATGCTAATTGTTTCTAAAGCCTGGAGCCTGCAGGTCTCACCAGGAGACAAGATACCAGGTTAATTTCCTAGGCCCAGAACCTACTCTGCAGAGGTGATAGAGATGAATATTTTACTGAACTTAGGATGGCATAAACAAAATGCAGGTTTCAAAATGCAGGTCTTTGATTTCAGCACTATCCCGTCTTTCTGTCCTGCCTCAAACTGGCATGGCAATCTTTTCCACTTCCAACAAAGAAAATCACTTTTCAAGGAAAAAAATTTCAGATTCCATAAAAAAATTAATTTAGAATATACAAATGTGGGCTTGCAAAATGTCAGTTTCTTTAAATATGTTGAATTTTGCCAGGCACAGTGGTAGGACTGCAAGTTCAAGAACAGCCTAAGGATCTTAGTGAGCCTCTACCACAAACTTGAAAAGAAGCCATGGCAATAGCTCAGTGGAGGAGCCCTCAACACTTACCTAGGATTCACAGAGCACTAGGCATTTCTTAATCCTGCAAAACAAAAGAGCTCTTGCAACACATAAAATCCAACCTGTTATCTTCAAAAGGCAATGTGAGTTCCAGAACAACGTAGACAGCTGGCATTGGAGTTAAAATTTAAAAAAAAAAATCATTTTAGTTCAGATCAACTTCTAAAACTCTTTCGATCGCAAGTACAAATATCAGTTGAAAACTATTAAGCTTATTAACAATATGTTTAGTGATCTGAACAATAATTATAGTGGGAAATGCATTCAAGTCTGGTGGTTGGCGGGTTAGCCAGTTGGGTGGCTTTTAGGTAAAGTTTCACTACAAAGCCCTAACTTGCTATGTAGACCAGGCTTGTCTTAAACTCAGAAAAAATCAACTCTGCATCCTGAGAGCTGGGATCACAATATGAGGCACCATATCCCTCACTACATTTAAATTCTTAACATAACCATGTTCGGTGTCTTAGAGATGAAGATATTTACACGTCTATTACGGAATTTTAACATTGTAGGTAGAGCACTTACTTCTTTGCAACCAAAATACAAAGATTTATAGCCTTTCAGCTTCTTCAAATGTGACTAGGATTCAAACAAAGTAGAGATCAACGACATACATGCAAAACATTTAAAAGCCTTCATAAAAACATTAAGAGGCTGACTTAGAAGCATATATAATTGGCTATTAAAATCTCTGTTTAACAAAATCATTAAATCTCTATTTTAAAAATAAGTACTCTAATAAACTCATAGAGGTATTATTTTGGCCTTTGTAGAAATAAGCAAATAAAAAATAAAAATTATTTCCATAATTAACCCTAGATTTTTCCCCTTCAATCTGCCAATGGTTGAGTGTAACCGGAGACTGCTCTTTCATGCGCAGCTGTCCAGACCCAAATAATCACACAGAAACTGAACTAATTACAACAGTGTTTGGCCAATGTCTCGGGCATATTTTTAACTAGCTTTTCCATCTTAAGTTAACCCATTTCTATTATTTTATATTTTACCATGAGGCTTGTGGTTTGTTACCTCTTGCTTCTTGGCTACATGGCGTCTCCTTGACTCCACCTACTCTGTCTCTACATCTCTTCCAGCCTAGCTATATTCTGCCCTGCCATAGGCCAAAGCATTTTCTTTATTAACCAATGGTAATAAAATATACTCACAGCATACAGAGGGTTTGGTTCTAAAAATCCCCGGGAGGTTCCCGGAGCAGCTAGCGGTGGCGGCAGATCCCCCGCATCCCCCTCAGGGCAGGCCGTTGCCGGCCCCGGCTCCGGAGTCTGGCACCCAAGCAGGACGGTGAGTTCCCAATAGCAAGTGGGCACGTGGGTAGGGACATGTGACAGACACATAGTATGAATCAGAACTGAACCTTTATTACTTAGGGGAGAGAGAGGGACAGAGATAGAGACACGTGCACACACCCCAAGAGAGAGGACAGAAAGAAGAGCTTCAAGATGGCGTGGGGGGAGGGTCATGGGGAGTGGGCGTGGCTTGTCCCTTAAAGGGACCAGAGCCCAAAGAATAACAGAGGGGAATCCCACATCAGTTGAGGGGGAAGAGATTTGTTCTTTTAAATATAAACTATAAAGAATAAAATCACCAAATAAGGAAAGCAGAGCCATCCAGCTGTGATTCGGCCACCTTAAATCCAGTTCTCCCAGGCTTCTGTTACTGTCTGGATTCTGGTTAGAGAACAAGGCCGGGCCAAGGACCTGCAGCCTCAGGTAGCAATGACCGAGGAGCAGATAGGAGTATGAGCTGTGCAGAAATCCACCCTGAGAATCTGAAAGTGGCTTTTGTGCATCGATCTGTTGCTCTGAAACTCTGAAACTCCCTCCCTGTCCCAATCCCTTCTTCAGTCTCCTCCTCCTGCCTGACCCTGGCTCTCAGCTTTCAATGGCACCAAGACATTGTGGCTTCTTTCTAGTTGTGCTCTTTGCTTATTGACAATACTGAGTAACCCTCTAGGGTTTCCCCTCTGGTCACTTCCTTCATATACAGACCTCCCCAGAACTAAGCCCCCGCAGGACACAATAGTTGTTTCCTGTTAATTAAATATCCCCTACATTCATGCAACCCCTACTTCACCTCAGTGCATGCATCCCTTTGTTAGACTTATCCAAAAGGCTTGTCATTATTACGAACCTGAGATGAAAACTTGAAGAAAAGCAAAAGGTCCAACTCCATGACCCATGGGGGCTTCGCACAAGCCCTGTCCCCCACTAGGGACCCTCAGGCACAATGACAATTGTAAACTCTGTGGGGTCTTCAGTTTGTGTCCAACCCCAGCAAAGGGAAGGGAAAGGTTCTAGTCTATGTGGTTGACTGACGGGGTGGGAAGGGGTGCTCACCCCGGTTGTTACCCTGATGTACTTTCTTCAAGTTTCCGATTCATGGTTGTCGCCATCACAGGACAACTAGAGAGGAATCGCTGACAGGAGTCATCTGAAATGGAGCTAGCTCAACTCTCTACTGGAAACTGAACTGGTTAGACAACACCAGGCAGCACAGGATAGAGGTGGTGTCTACTTAGTTACTAACACCTTGAAGGTGTACCGGGTGCTTCCTTGGAGCCCCACACCAGGAAACTGAACACAGTGTGGCAATAGGCTGCAGTGTAACTAACACCGATGAAGAACTAACTGTTCTTAAGGAGGCTTTCAGTCCTCAAGGCTGGGTTTCAGGGTCAGCAGGATGGCTCCAGGAGTCAACATCTTGCTGCTAAGACTGCTGCCCTGAGCACCATGCCAGGTACCACACAGCAAAAGGGGACACTGACTCCTGCAAGCTGTCCTCTCACCTCCACGTGCACATAAATAAGTGTAATTTTCTAAAGATCTCATCTAAAAGCTGTGACGGTTCCTTATTTATTTTACAGTTTTAAAAAAAAAACTCAGTTTACCAGAGGAGCCAAATGTAGCAACTACCTTAGCATCTAGATAAAATAATCTGTTTTCTCTAGTGAACTAACAAAAAGGACAATCATCAAAGAGAAATGATGGCAACAGCTCACATGTTTCATGTCTTCCACGAGTCTGGAACTACGGGCTTTCTGGTGAATCATTATCCCAAAAATCTACAAGTCAGGTATATCATTAGCCCCCATTTTGAATAAAGTTAAGTCGCAAGCTAGTTCAAACACGTAATGAGCACAGAAGCCAAACAAGAACAGTCTGACTTGAGAGTCCATTCTTCTAACCAGCACATTCAACCAAATACTCCTAACGCATATAGGACATATATGCATGTGTAATGTTTTGTACTTGTATGTATAAATGCATATGTGTAAGTACTTGAAGATGCTTTAGGTTCTCTAGAACTCAACCATCTACTACTTATATTTATAGGACATATATGATATGTGATGTATTTGTATGTATAAAGGCATATGTGTACTTGAAGATGCTTTAAGTAGGAAGAATAAACTCTGGATAGCTGTGTATTATGTAGTCTAGTCTCAAGCTGGTGAGTACTTCTAAGATATGCAGTGTGGGCTGATATTGCTAGAAGGGAATGGTCTGCTCCGGGCAGCTAGATACACTAAGTCTAGATAAGCATCTCCTTCCACCCTTCTAATCAGAAAACAGAGAAAGGGATTCCAGATTAATTTATTCTCATTCAACTTTTAAACTTTAAGTCTGGCCTTCAAAATATGATGTTCGTAACTGTAATTCCCTACTGGCATTCCCCAGCATAATATGAAAATAAACTGTTTAATTTTATTTTCATTTCCCTGTGGTCCTGTCCAGTTTCTGTCTGTCACTCTTCACGGCGTGACTGATATTTTGTTATCATGGTATTTGTTTCGTGTGATGTCCCAGAGTCATTTGTTTCTGAGATTGTTATCTCGAGGATGACTGTCAACAGGATTCCCATTGTTTGGATGGACAATCTTGGAATTGTGGTCCCAAAGATGTCTATTTAGGAGATTCTCATTGGGCAGGTTGTTGCTCTAAAAGTTGTCCCAAAGGTGACTCTTTAGAAGACTCTTGTTGTTGAAGTTGTTGTTCTGGGGACGGTGGTCCCAAGGATGACTGTCCAGATACTTCTTGTTGTTCAAGTTTTTGCTCTAAGGGTGATAGTCCCAAAGATGACTGTCCTGATACCTCTTGTTGTTCAACTTGTTGCTCTGGGGATGGTGGTCCCAAGGATGACTGTCCAGATACCTCTTGTTGTTCAAATTGTTGCTCAGAGGATGGTGGTCCCAAGAATGACTGTCTAGATACCTCTTGTTGTTCAAATTGTTGCTCTGAGGATGGTGGTCCCAAGGATGACTGTCCAGATACCTCTTGTTGTTCAAATTGTTGCTCTGAGGATGGTGGTCCCAAGGATGACTGTCCAGATAACTCTCGTTGTTCAAATTGTTGCTCTGGGGATGGTGGTCCCAAGGATGACTGTCCAGATAACTCTTGTTGTTCAAGTTGTTGTTCTGGGGATGGTGGTCTCAAGGATAACTGTCGAGATACCTCTTGTTGTTCAAATTGTTGCTCTGGGGATAGAGGTCTCAAAAATATCTGTCTACATACCTCTTGTTGTTCAAGTTGCTGTTCTGGGGATGGTGGTCCCAAGGATGATTGTTTAAAGGAATTTTGTTGCTCAGGTCTTTGGTTTTGTGCCAATGATGACTCTTCTTGTAATTCATGTCTCGTTGGTGGCTCTCTTTGAACTTCTGCTTCTACTTGGGTTTCTGACAGTGTGGGTATGTGTTTTTCTTCTAGAATGTCATGTTGTTCTTTTTCTTTTTTTTTTTCAGTAAACAAAATAAGACAAAATCACCAATAAACATAGTAGCCATTTGAACCAACTGAAACAAATCACAGACAATTGTTCCTATCATAATATCAAGGATTTAGTAATGACAGTGAAAATAATTTTCACACAGGGCATTAAACCTGCAATGTTCTTTTGATTGCATCAACATATTTGTTCTCGTGTAAAAACACAATCTCAAACAAGAATAGAAAGGAGAGAAGAGATGCCTGAGAAAACAAAGGACATGTCACCAGATATTAACTACACAGATATAATCTGTTGACCATTGAAAACTAAACAGCTATGGAAAGACTTGCTTTTTCTATGTGTTACTGAGACAGGGAAGGCACTTTTATTAAGTGAAAAGGAAAGAAATGAAAGCACAGGAGAATCTGGAGCCTGTGTTTGGCACAGACAAGACAGCCTGCACAGCACAGGGAAGGAGCCTGTGCACACCAGCTCTTCCTGACAAACCACATGTGCCTGGGATAAGTCAACCACATTTCTACAGAAAAAAAGTACAATGGAGTTGAGGAAATCAAGACCAAAACGAGCCTCAAAGAATGTGGGGGATGCTGGGTATCCCAAGTGACATGCATAAGATTCACCATGCTCACCTACCCACCTTCCCATCAACATCTAGTGTTCCCCTCACCTTCAGAAGCAACTGACAAATCCCGGTCCAGAAACCTCAACTCTAGTTTCATCCTGCCCCCTCATTTCCATTATGCCAAGTTTGAACCGCCTGGGCTATTTCCAGAAACCTGTTAGCTCCAGTGTAGCTTCATTGCCTTGGCCCAGCTATCTCCAGCTGACAGAATACAAGAGTTACACTCTAATACTCTGGTGCCTTCCTGTATTCCCTTTGCTCTTAAGTAACACAAAAGTTTGGTCAACTCTCTCCCTGGTTTAGCATTATCTATCAGACAAAAGACTTTATAGCAAATGAGGGCCTGGCAGGCATGATCAGAGGGCCACCAGATCTACATTCCCAGCCACCGACATCTTAGTGGGCCAGAGGAGTAGTTCCAACCAAAGGAATGCAAGCCATGACTTGTCCCTTCTGGACTGAGAGGGTTAGTACTTGATGCAACTTCCATCTGTCTCTCTTTGACATCATATTCAGAGGCCCGGGTGCTGGTGGATGACATCATAACACCAAGGGTACCTGGGTCATGACCAGGGAAGGAGAGAAGCTTAGTAGAGCTGCTACCCTCAGTGGGCTTTCTGTGGTCATTAAAGAAAACTCTGTTGCCGGGTGGTGGTGGCGCACGCCTTTAACCCCAGCATTTGGGAGGCAGAGGCTGGTGGATCTCTGTGAGTTTGAGGCCAACCAGGTCTACAAGAGCTAGTTCCAGGGCAGGATCCAAAGCCACAGGGAAACCCTGTCTCAAAAAACCAAAAAGCAAGCAAGGGAAGGAAGGAAAGAAGGAAGGAAGGAAGGAAGGAAGGAAGGAAGGAAGGAAGGAAGGAA
>JABTXL010007734.1:23048147-23071371 GCA_025134845.1 Neodon shergylaensis
GAAGGAAGGAAGGAAGGAAGGAAGGAAGGAAGGAAGGAAGGAAGGAAGGAAGGAAGGAAGCACAGGGCATTAGAGCCATTGGGACATTGGGAGTAGGGGTTGCTATTCCTTAGTGCAATTCAGCCTTCCTCCATCACTGGCAGAAATGACCCAAGAGCCAAGCCCTGCTTTACCACCTTTATGTTCCTTTCCTTCCTCGCACACCATCCTTTGACTCCATCCATCCCCATGAGTCACACCTCTCAAAGTCTGCTGTAGCTTTGCAATGAACCTTAATCCTCCGATCCCTCTGCCCATAGCCCCTTCTCCACAGCATCTGCCTGGCAACTCCCTGCTGACTGCTCACAGTTCTCCTTTATGTCAGGCTTGCATCCTGATGCCTCTTTCCCAGGCCCCGGCCGTCCAGCATTCTGACTGTGCTCTCTTTCCAGGCAACCCCCCAATTCCTCTACATTCCCACTTAGCACAGGCAACCTTCTACACCCGAGTTCCACTCTGACACACATGAGCTTGCTCAGAACCCTGGACTGTGTCGTGTTCACATATGAGAGTCAACACACATCTCAGTCCACAATGGGCAACTTGTAATGAGCTTTGTGTTAAAGGGCAGTGATGGCATGGGAATCCTGCATTCAAAATAGCCTTAGACAAGGCCCAATTCCTTTTCTTCGTCTCAGTTAATTCTCTCTTGGAAAACAGAGAGGAAAACACACGTCTACAGGAACTGTGGACACCTGGTGACAAATGGCTGAAGCTCGCTGAGTAGAAAAATATCAATGCTTACATCACACAAGACCGATTATTATAAAAGCTTAACAGTGAAAATAAACAAATGCTTACATGATACAGTGTCCATGGTTATAAAAGCTTAAATAGTGAAAATACATACATATGTGCATACATACATACATTGTTATAAAGCTTAAATAGTGAAAATACATATATATGTGTATACATAATACATACATTGTTATAAAAGCTTAAATAGTGGATCTAAGCCCATGAGCCAGAAGTCTGGAAGAAAACAAAGACTGTCTTTTTTTTTAACAAAGACTGTCTTATGCCATCTAAGACTATCAGGCAGGTGGAAGTCAGACCTAGGGTAGAAGTTGTGCCTGGCCCCTGACTTCTCACTGGCCCCTAGTAAATGCAGCTGGGACTCCACATAAAGGTTGTGGTGGACCCCAAGCAGTGAGCAACTGAGGCAGGAGCTGTATCTTACTCATGCTTTTCCTTAAACACCCAACTGGCATATGGAAGAAACTCAGACCATTCGATAAATGAAAACATAAAGGAATAAATCATGACTGAATCAGAAATCCCCTCATCCCATTCACATAGATCCTTCCCAAAGACACAAGACATTAGAATGAGCAAAATCAAAACACAATGAAGACATTAAAATGTGTTTATATAGATAAAGCAATTAATATAGCAAAATAAAGATGCAAAACACTAGCTTGGCATAATATCCATGCTATGTGAAGATATATTGAAGAGGACTTTCAAGGTCCTGGCACTCGCCTTGACTTTCCAACTCAACCATCCGTGAGCTGCTCCAGGCACTGCCTATGTGTTCTATGCCATTTCCTTTCATGGCTCAGCCTGTAGTCTAAGCAGTTTCTAACTGTGGCCAAGGCCATGTCCTGCAGCACACCAGGGGCACAGACTCACCTGAGGTTTCCCGCCTAGATCCTAAGCTCGCCTCCACCCTTGGTAGATTTTTCTCTAGTACTTTCTTTAAAATATTATCAGGGCAAATGCAGCAAAATTTCCAAATAAATGCACAAAGCATGCCAACCTAAATTGAACTGACTGGTAGGTGGCATTTGTCAAATGATCTAATGACCGCCGTCCAGAGAATGGCTTGGCAAGCTGTACGCACAACAAGGGGAGCCCAGTGCATCTGAAGCTGGAAAAAAATCCCTCCTCAAGGGAGGCAGTCATGAGGGAAACCCAGAAGTGGCAAGGAATAAAGCGACCTCTCTACAGTCATTCCCACTGGGGCAGACTCTCAGAAGGACTCAATATGGACTCTCAGAAGGTCCCCAGATATTCCCCCGCCCCGCCCCTGTGTCGTGTGCAAATGATCGGTCACCTACAGTGCATTCTCTTACCAGGAGTCGGAACCACTTCTTTATTCTTGCGGAAGTTCTTGAGAAATGCTGAAATGGAAAAGAAGCAGAGAGGTTAGTGAGTCGAGCAGAGGATTCACCGCGAGCTTCGGTGGGACACTGTGGCTAAGAGCCGGTGGAATGCAGCCTTCTGGATAGCCTGGAGAGAATTTCAGGCCCATAAAAAAAAAATGATCCTACTGAAAATACAACCATGCTTTTGTTATGTAGAAACAGATGATGATATGAATCACTCTTTGGGATTACAGGGCAATTGTTTGGATCTTGATCTGCCCAGTTGTGTTCCCAAAGAGACAAGCATATGTTGCTTGAGTTTGTTTGCCTTGCTCCTTCCTCCAGCTTCACGGTAGGCTCCCCAATGGCTGTGGGTAGCAATTCCTGTGTGTACCTTACACCACAGGTAGTGGAACCTCTCCAGCAGGACTCTGAGAACATGTGAAGCTGCTCTGGACATCCTGAATCACAGGTAACAATAAATGAATATTTGCTCTAAAATGAAGAATAGCAAAACAAGCCAAATACTGGACACCAGGTCTCCTAGGGAAACACACTCAAGCACACGGGGATGACATAAATGTCTAAGTACATTGTGAAGTTTGCAAAAGACTCTGTCCCCGCTTATCAGCTGAAGACATTCGCTGTATTCAAGTGCCCCGTGTTTCAGCACCACATCAGCACTGCTAACAGGGAGACATTTTCGTTAATAAGCATTTCAGTTCTGCTGAATTCAGGGACAAGGGTCAGCAGAATTAGGCCAGTGCTGTTCTGAGACCTGACATCCCAGCACCTGGGATGAAAAACAAAATGGGCCTGGGCAGCTTCGGAGTTTATTGCCGCTGAAGGAAGGGATGCGAGAGGCCGTGAAGGGAAGGCTGCCCAGATTGCACTGCCAAGAGCAGCCGCTGAGGAGTCGGAAACTGAAGCGGAGAAGCAAATTTGGGAACCAGGAGTCTGAAGATGAGGCTGGTTTCCAGTTCAGCTGTGAGGTTTCAAAAGTCACCATGAATCACCTGACAGGGCATCCAGCACAACCTTCGTCCCCAGAGAAATTTGGCTGCTGCCTTCCTAGCCATAAGCCCCATGGGGCTGAGGGGCAGCTCAGTCAGTAGAGCGTATGCTCACCATGCGCCAAGGACTGGGTTCCCTCCCCAGCTTCCCACAAGCTTAGCGTGATAGCACATGCCTATAATCCCAGCACAGGAGAGATGGAGGCCAGATGATCAGAGTTCAAAGACACCTTGGGTCGCGTGACAAGTTCGAGGGCAGCCTGGGATACTGGAGAACTGGTTTTAAACACAACAAACCTTGCCCTTGCCTGCATTTAGCTTTGCAGCTGCCAGAACACAGAACCTGCTGCAGCTAGTGACTCGTGTTAGCCTGTGATCTGTGAAAAGAAATCCACTCTTTGATTTAAGACGTGATTCGCGTGTGGAAAGCTAGAAGCCCAAAGTTAGAGAGCACTTAGTTTCTGGCTGTCTGGGCTGTTACCTAGGTAACTGATGTTCTGTGGCTAGAATGGCTCTTACATACTTCAGCAAAGGCATTTCCCAAGTCCTATAGGAACCACAGTTAAATCAGAAAATACTTTAGACTCAGTAAATCTATTGTCAGTGCCAAGAAAGTATTCCCAATCGGCGGTGGCTCTGTGGTGACTAGTTCAACTTGGGGCTCTCTGGCAAGCACCATACATTGTCTAGATACAAGATCCATTTATTGAGGGTCACTTTACACCGCAAGCCTGACTGTCACTATGGGAGGTCAGATGTGACCTCAGACAGGAGTCCAGAACTTACAGATTTTTGAAGCACTTCGGATTTTGGAATTTGGGATAAGGGCAGTCAACCTGTGTTCAGAAACTATCAAGCTTAAAGAGAAGCGAGAAGCAGAGAAAGGCCTGGAAAACACAAACATGCCAACCTCTTTAGCAAAGGCCTCTGGGCCTGCAGAGATGCTCTCTCAGCACAAGGTCCCTCCCGACTCTCGTGTGGAGCTTTGTGTTCTATTTGTTACTCTTCCTTTAAAGGGTCCCAGTTTTCTTTTATCTCTCTTTTTGTTGTCAGCTACCTTAAATCCTCTCCTATACTTTATAATTGAGAGAGAGAGAGAGAGAGAGAGAGAGAGAGATATGTGGGGTCTGATTGTCCACTGGGAAATGTTCAGAGCAAACAAAGTCAGGGTTTGCATTTCTCAGGACAATGAACGCACCCAAACGATGCCACACGGAGTGGCTGGCCTCCACAGTCTACCAACAGCACATGGGGAAGTACTCCCTCTGCCCTGCGAGAGAAACTCATGGACCCATGGGAAGAAGACATCTTTGGTTCTTATGGCTTTGGGAAAGTCACCCACCTCTCTACACTGACGAAAACCCAACACAGGCCAACATGGCTGTCACCCTCAGAAAGTGACTATAACCTTGACACAGTGCACCCCTCACCGTGCAGCCATCCCACCTCCTCCCAGTCCCTCCTTACTGGGGGCCTATTGCACATTTTACGGCCTTCCACTCTGCCCATGTCATTTACCACTGTTAGCATCTCCACTGCCCTTTATCTCCACCAACGACTCCCTCGGTAATAGACTCTCAACACATAACAGAGCCTGGAACCTTACAGGCTTAGCATTCATTTATCAACTTTATCAGGGAAAAAAAAACAGGGAATTAAGAGGTATGTCAGCCTCAGTTTCCTGAACTTAGTACAAGCAGTTTGAGCAAATGATTTTCTGGCTGATCTCCACATTCTAGACACAGCACCTGAGTAGCAGGCATCAGTGCTGGGCACAGTTGGGGGGGGGGGGGCTACAACAAACTCTCTGTGCACATTGTTTAAAGTGTCTGATTGTCAAGGGGAAGCAGGCAGTCTAGAAAGGCTTCAGCCTCACAAGCACAAGTTCACAAGTTGATCCTCAGTGCCAACCTGGCAGCACCCATTCGTTAACCTTCACTGAGAGGTCAGAAACAGGAAGGTGCCTGGAACTCTGGCAATCGGTCAGGCTAAATCAAAGAGCTCCAGACTCAGGGAGAGACTCTATTGTAAAGACTAAAGGGGATGTCTGACAAGACGGCTTGACAGTTTTAAGATGCCTGCTATCAAATCTGAAGCCCTGAGTTCAATCCCCAGGACCTACTTGGTGGAAGAAAAGAACTGACCCTCGCAAGCTGTCCTCTGAGCTCGATACATATCCTGTGGCACATACACACACTCACACATGATAAATATAAGTAAATAAGTAAATAACATGGAGAATGACTGGGGAGGGCATGACACTGGCCTGTGCTCTCCACACACGTGAGCACCAGTAAGCACACAGGCACACTCACAAGAAGTCTGCTTAGTACACACAGGAATTGTTGGGCATGGTACTGAAAATCGTGGGACCTGAAAGCTTCCACACCCTAGTCCCAGAACCCATGGGTGTAGTTGCTCATGTGGTAAAGGCACATTCGGGCTGCCTAGGGGATTGAGGCAGCAACAGACAGGAGATGCTCCCCAGGGTATCCAGGTGGGCTCGGCACAACCACGAAGTCCCTTGGAGTAGAAGGCAGCAGAAGAAAAGAATCAGAAATAATGTGAACACAAAGGAAGGACTGGAGAAAGACAACCAAATTTGAAAAGGGAGGGGGAAAAGTAGACACCCCCTGGGAGCTGGAAAAGGCATGAAAACAGATTTTCCCTGGAACCCCAGGACAGGAACATGGGCTGCCCATGCCCCGAGACCATGTCAAACTTCTGACCTGCACAGTTACAAGAAGGTGATTAAGTTTGCTCTCACTTGTTACAAAAACCATATAAACTCATCAAACACTCAAGCCATCTTGGCTTCCCTCTGAGAAACTCGGCATAGGGAGGTGCACACCACTTACTGCGGGCGACTCTGGGAGAAAGGCCTGGATGCCTCCACGCTGATCTCTGCACACAGATGCAGAGTCACGGACACAGCAGCATGCAGATAATGCAGACGCCGAAGCTGCAGGCACAGCTGAGGACGGTGACTGGAAACCAGGGCATGAGAGAAATGTGAGCTGAATGGAACTAGAGGGTTTGAAATGTGAAGTTCAGACCAGGGATCAGCCTCGCTGTGTGTGGCCTTGAGGGGCTTTACTACAATGTTGTAAGAACCGCAGAGCGTGCAAAACTCTCTGCCAGCACAGAGACTGTCTCAGGGACGGCCTAAGGAAGTACTTCCCATCAGGAGAGAAATATAAAGGAGTTGGAGAGCCTGGCTCTGTGATCTTGATGTCCCTTCCTAACCTGAATGTCACTGGTCTGTCCTCCATTCAAGTGATAAAAACATGACAGAGTCCGCAACTGAAGTAAACGACAATTTAGCGTGCTCTAAGTATTGTTTCTGTGAAACCGGCTGCTAGGAAACTTGAGCAAAGAACACGCGTGGGGGGATAAGAGTGCACTCTTGCACAATTCAGCACTGGCCAGAGTTTCAACTTCAGTGTTTGATTGGCACACAGGAACCATCAACCCTCCAAGAGGACCAGTCAAATGCAGTTGTACAGGGTCAGCTGAAACTGAAAAGACCCTCAGTTAATGCCACCCCAGTACAAAGGGGTCTCGCTAAAGCCAACAGATTCGTGAGGTCCAAAAGAAGACAGAAAAGAGTGAAGGACTCCCTGCCCTCACATCTGCACATCTTTAGGGGATGCCAGAGAGGTGGAGTGGCTTGGTTTTGGTACTTGGTGATGAAGGAGGGAGGCCGGTACCTAAAAGAACTATCCACTGGGATTCCCACTGCACACAACTTGTTTAAACTAGTCAGGAACATCTGGAGTCTGAGCGCTTAAACTAACTCTCCACTTTCCTCTTTCAATACTCAAGCATTTTCTTAATTTAATTTTTTATGTACATAGATGCTTTACTTGCATGTATATGCTATGTACAACATGTGCCTGGAGTCTACAAAGGCCAAAAGGAGGCATTGGACCCCCGAGACGAGTATTATAGGTGGTTGTGAGCCACCACACAAGTGCTGGGATTAGAACCCTGGTCCTCTGGAAGAACAGCCAGTACTCTCAACCACCTAAGCCATCTCTTCAGCCGGCAATTCCCACACTTAGAATTCCCACACTTAGGAATGTTAAGTCATTAAATATTAACCTCCTCTGCCTGGGTCCATTGGAAGGAAACTAGCTACAAAGCAGAGGAAGTCTGCATTCACTGTCCGTGACTACCAGAATGGCAGTGAGGGGCCCATCCATAAGCCCCAGCACACGGAGGAATTTTGCCATGTAAACCCCACCTGTGTTAGCCACACTGTGAAACAATTTACAAAACAAGCGCATATTGAAGATTACTCAGGGAGACCGGAACGGGACCGCCTAAACATCAAATGCCCTACAGGAAATGAATTAGTCTGCTACCAAAGACAGAGCTGGGAGTCTCAGAAAAGAAGGTGCTCGGTGGAAGAGAAAAATATCTACAAGGAAGATCAATGAGAGGAACTCTTTTCTCTAAAGTCACTTGTCTCTTGTTCTTCCCATCGGCGGTCTCTAGACCCAAACTCAAACCTTCAGGGGTTCAAAGTCAGCCCCACACCACAATTCAGAACACATCCTGAGTCCTTGGCCATGACTGGAGACCCCAGCATGGCTCCATGCAGCTCTCCCTCTACGCAACAGCAATGCCACGGCTGAGCAGAGAAGGCAGCTGGAGTTGCTGACCATGCAACCTGAGTTTCACAGAGTCCTCTGGTTTCTGTGGCTCTGAGAAAAGTAACCCACCTCAATGGGTCCCCCCAAATTCAAACTTACAGAACAACCTCTGCCAACACTAATATAATGCAACCAAAAATTATCCCTAGGGAGCTACAGAAAACCTACTACTACTCTGGATTAGACTTCCGGGACTTGAGATTGCCTCCTCCTCCTCCTCCGCCTCCTAGGGAAGAAAAGGAGCTTGCAGAGCTTGACACAAAGAACATCTAATTTCTTGACCTCATCTTACCGATGAAGACATGGGGCCCCTGCAACTGGCCTGTGTTGACACTGTCCCTCGACAGCAGGTCCAGGGCTACTATCAGGTCTTTGGGATGCAGGCTCAGGAATTGCTCTCCTTGGCACCATGATGCAGTCCTACGCATCGTTTTACACCTACATAAGAGATCACAGAACATCACTGAAGGGATTTGCTAAAAAAATAATAATAATTTTTATCATGAATCCCTCCACTAAAAGTGCTCAGGTTTTAAAGGGTCAAAATGAGACCAACTGGATACATTTCTGCCTACCAAACACCTGTGGAACTACAGACGCCATTTATAAAAGCTGATGGACAGTTAGGCACATCAGCCAGGGACAAAGTCCCCAGACAATGGGACAAGTATCCATTTCTAGTGTCCTTGGATACTGCGGAGTGTGTTCTCAGTGAAACTGCTTTTACGTGTTTAGCACCATTTCACTGAACCAATACGGCCTCATAAGCCAAGGTAGTGCTGGCACTGGGTAGTCTCACTAGCCTCGGTGGTACTGGTGCTGGATGACCTCACTAGCCTTGGTGGTACTGGTGCCAGCAGGCCTAACAAGCCTGGGTGGTACTTGCCTGGCAGCCTCCAAACCCAGCTGCTCTCGTAGACAGCTTCTCTTCAGAAATGACCTCTCCCTGCAACTAAAATGCCAAGCCACGGGACCTGGGAGGAAGTCGGAATGTGGGCTTATTTATACCCTCCTCTGTAAACACCTGTTTGAAGTTCCTGAAAGCAGCAGTTTTGCCCTCTGGCTCCCTGATGGGAAAAGAAATGGCTCAGAGAGAATCTCTTGTGGTAGATTAGGGGCTGGTGGGGCCTTGAAACCCAGCAATCCAATATTCCTCTTAGGGTCCCTCTGATGACACCTAAAAACACAGGGACAGAAAGTGAGTACCTGACTCAGAGAGGAGAGTGCACGTGGCTTTCCCCCAAGACAGAAAAAGAAACTGGAACGTCATTACCATTCGATTCATTTCACTTGGAACAAGCTGTCACTACAAGCCAAAGGAGTCTGTCCAAACAAACACCTCAGAGAAAAGACCACAAAGCCCGCGGAACTGGCACCGCCCAGCAGGGAGGCAAGCTGGGCATGACACCTGCCCTACCCTGCTTCGCAAGGCCCCCACCTGTAACCAATGCTTGCAGTTCCTTTGAGGACAATCCCAACAAGTCATTGAAAAGGAAAGCTGATCTATGATTGTTTACAAATTCATTTATTATCCATGTCTTAGTTATCAGATTGACTCAATCACAGAAACCCAAAACAAGGTATCTAATGAAGCCCAGGGAGGTGGAGATGTGGCCTGAAGAGGCTCTGCCTGGAGAGTCTAAATTTTCAGTGCAGAAAAGAACTAGACAGTGAGAAACTGTGCTTGTATCTACCCTGCAGAGCAAGGGGTCTGTCCAGCAAGCACCACGCCATGCAGTGCCCTGGTCCTAGACCCAAGCGCCCTTAGAAGAAATGCCAAGCCAGCTGAAGGTCTCAACGGGGAAACACATGGCCTTTTGTCTGTCTCATCTGTCTCTGCTGCCTGTCTATCCTTCTACTACCTCATTACCAAAATCTAACAGAAATAACCACAATAAATACAGCCAAAAATTATGCCCAGGGAGCTAAGGAAACTTATTACTGCCTTGAATTAGTCTTTGGATCTTGAAACTGCCTCATTCTCCTGGAGAAAATGGAACTTGCAGATCTCACAAAATGAACGGTGTCATGGTACTTTGTAAACAAGTTAGAACAAGGAGACACACATCCTCCCCAGGACCACATCTAAGAGGATGGATGGACCACTACCGGCTGCAGCCTGCCCGAGGAAAGAGGCATTCTTTTTTTTTTTTTTTTTTTTTTTGGTTTTTCGAGACAGGGTTTCTCTGTGGTTTTGGAGCCTGTCCTGGAACTAGCTCTTGTAGACCAGGCTGGTCTCGAACTCACAGAGATCCGCCTGCCTCTGCCTCCCGAGTGCTGGGATTAAAGGCGTGCGCCACCATCGCCCGGCGAAAGAGGCATTCTTTAGGTCAAGTGTTAAAGAGTTGATTCCCTACTCCCAAATAAATCTTACTTCTAGGCCACAGTTTCTGGTGGCCTCGGCTTAGCTGATGACCTGCAGCAGACCTGTTTAGTGTGCCTGGCTGAATAACTACTCTGTCGCTGGGAGACTGAAATTGAACTTCGGGGACATTTGTGGCGCCCTCAGGCAGCTGGGCTCTTGCACTTGGCCAGCAAGCAGCTGCTCTGGCGGGCAGTATAGAACTACCCACAAAAGCTCGTATTCAAAGAGGCAGTCCCGGGGGACACAAGCTCACCAGCGTGCCAGCACAGGAATGCCCTGACCATGGAATCCACACGAGAAAAAAAATCTTCTCAGTAGAGTGAGAATAGTCCTCAGCAAGGCTGCCACAAAGACATCTCAGAATCTGCACCGACTTTCAAATTATTATAACTGCTGATTTAATGCATGCTTTGCTAATTTAAGTCTTAGTAAACGTATAGAGGACATCATGGGTTGCTATGATAACCGTAAAAGGGTGATACAGATATGGAAGGGAAGGCTATGGGAAGACTTTGCTCAAGCACCTTTATTTTTGATGCTGAGGCACCTGGAAGTGTTTCTCACCTGAAACTTGGATCATGGAAAAGAAAGAGAGAACAGGTCAGACCCAGTTGCAAACCCACAGGATGCCCCCCCGTCAACGACTTACTCAAAGGGACAAGTGGGCTCGTTTCTGGAGACCAAGAGATGGCACTTCTCTTCCAACCGGGTGCAAAGACCACCTTCGTGTCTCAATATCTTTGTGAACCTCTTTTCTTAAAAACAGAAAAAAGGTTCTCTGGTAATCTCATATGCATTTGTCTCTGGCATTCCCAGGCAGAGCAGAAAGCCAAAGATGACTCGGGATCCACTGCAAATGCCACACACGACCAACGGAATGTCAACAATTATAATGAAATGTTAGCATTAAAAGCCAAAATAGGACACACGCTGTCAGCGCGATGCTCCAGAAAGCCTGTGTCCCCCACCCCACCCCGCCTCCCTCCGTTCCCTCCTCCCCACACACCTCACCTCTCCCCTCTCTCCTTTCCCCTCTCTCTCTCCTGGCCCAAATGCTGCCATGTTGCCTCTTGTACCCCACAAGATGGAAGGGCTCCCACCTCCACAGGTGAGCTTGTTGCTGCTCCTTACCACCTCCTTCCTTCAAGGCTCCCCTCAGTGCTGGCGCCGTCTAACTCTGACCACACAGATGTGAAGGGACGTCAAGCCATGCATCAGGCAGCAGTTGTCCACAAGCCTGTGAGTGCGGCTCACCCACACCTACGCTCCGCAGAACCTCCACCTCCCTTTCTTGGTGACAATCCTGTGTCTTCCCTCCATCCTCACACCAGCAGCCATCTACTAAATAAGTGGAGAGAGGGAGGGAGACAAACTATGGGGGTGGTGCTCCAGGGTGTCCAGTGGCCCTCGGCTAGGCAGTCTCACAGAGTGCTGTTGCCTCCTGGGAGATTCATCGCTGTGCCCTGCATTTTTAAAAAGAGGGACTGGCAGGTGCTTAGTTTGGGGAAATTGCTTGCACTCAGAAAGCGTAGATGCTGTGGATAGAGAGCTTAGCCACCACATCCACACTAGACTGCTGAGATTCCTATTCCTACCCTCAGCAGGAATTTGGCATCTTAGCTGGTTCTGCGAGTGAGCTCTACCTTCCAGTCCAGTGACGCAGGAAATGGCCTTGGGCTGGGTGTCTCAGTTTCCTTATCTGCAAGCTATCGAGAGCCTCTAAAGGGTTCATACAGTCCCCCAAACATTACCCCAAGCACAGTACCATTTAATTCTGCCATATGTAATTTTCCTACCCTTACTAGCTATGGGGGGACACCAGGAAGTCAGACAGTGGACGCTTCCAGGAAACTGGCTTCCAACAATGCAAAGCCGCATGGTGATCCCAGCACTTGGAAGTTGGAGGCAACAGGATTAGGAACTCAGGACCACGGTAAGTTATGTTAGACCCTATCTCAAAACACCAACGAATAAACTACAAATGCAAAAAAAAAGTTAAGCAATGAAATTATGAAAAATTAGGAAAGAAATGTATAACTTAGTGATGCTATTGTGGTGGTTTTGTGGTAAAGAGGGAAAAGGAATGTTATATCTTTTCCCTATGATGTGCTCTCTGCATATTCTAAGTCATTCTTCAAGAGCCAAGCTTAGCCTGTTGCACACTGGCTGATCGCGGTGGGCTCTTACACGCGTTCTCGTGCAGCAGCTGAGTTTTCACACAGTGTACACACTTCTACGTCTTCAGCACCTACGTCACATACCTTTTCTCTTTCTGTGGTGTCTTAAGGGAAACCTTTTCTTAAAAGACATTCGTGAATGGTCTCCCTGAAATAGAAACCAGTCATGTTAGCAGCTAATACTTCTTCCTCTGACTATAAGCAAGAAGTCCATGGGACTGGATTATTCCGCTGTGGCAGAAACCTGAGACATGGTCCACCAAGCAGCAGTCCATAGAAGATATCCAAGATGATCTGCCAAAACCCAGGCGTCAGCACCGAGAGGTCAGCACCTCTCCTAGCCAGGCAAAGTCATCATGAGTCTGCATGAACCTAGACATCAGACTGAGGTATACAAAGCCTAGGAGATCACTACCATCTATATGAGTTCTAGACTTTTGAGTGTTGTTCTTCAAGGGAGACTTAGCCACCTTGATAGGGACCAGCATGGAGGCACTCAAACCATCAGTAGACCAAATTGGCCACTCCAAGCTTGCCACCACCACTATATCCTCTAAACGTACTCTCATCAAAGCTCACCCTGCTTCAACTCAGGAGTTACAAAACTCAGGAGTCCCTGCCTACTCTAAGCAGCCAGAAAAATTCACAAATTTTAACTTAAACCCATCAGAGAGCTGTTATCACAAGTAAAGATGGATCCAGCCCTGAAGATACATGACTGGAGTCTAGTTTCCCAAAGACGGGCCCAAGAGGATGGCAAGAGCACCCAATGGGATCATCAGAGGCCTTCTGCCAAGAGTATCCATGAGCTACAGGCAAGTACGAGGTGAGCCCACATAATCTGCAGAAGCAAGGAGAGAGCACACCTTGACCTGGGCAATCTCCCACGTGGCTTAGCCCAGGCTCTCGCCTACATGCCTCACTGGGTGCTTCCAGAGGATAGGAAAGACCCTACGATAATATAATCCACAAGAGAGGGGGGCCCTGCTGCAGGAACCCTCTGCACTAAGGGTAGGACAGCAATGTCTGCCACCCTTGGGACACTAGTGAAGGTTCACTGCGGGGTAGAGAAGGAAGAACAAAGTCCTGTTTCCCCGTTGGGACAGGAGCAAAGAGCAGTTCTGTGCCCAGACCATGGCCTATCCCCCAACTACTAGGAAAAACAGGACAATTAAAAAATCCTACCTCTAGACTCAGGGACCAATCCACATGAAGCTGAAACACAAAAAAATGAATCCATCACCTTCCTACAACCAGCAAGCCACCAAACATCAGTGACAGCTAACAGGATTCTACAACAGGGGCAGGGCCTATGCCAGAACACTAGAGCTGAAGATGGGGCTGGGACTACTGATAATATATCTCCCTGAAAACCAGGCATGCACTCGGCACGAGGTAATAGCTGAGTAACCATAGCAACAACAGCACTGAACTAACCTCCTGTCTGTGCTGATGCAAGGCCCTTCTGAGGGCGTAATGGAAGAGGAGGTGGCCATGTCCAATGACAGAGGTACTGCCAGCCTCAGTCTGTACAGCCTGTGTATGTCAAGTCCAGCCCTACATCTGCTTTTGCACGTAATTATTTCTTAGGATACAAGCGCCAGCATTATCTGCATCTGTGTCTGCCACTCAATAGAGCTGAGGAACTGAGAGCCACTGATGAGGGCCATAACATCCAAAATATTTATTTTTAGGTGTTTCACCACAAAAAAAAATTGCCAAGATGTGTTTAAACATGTGAGTTTAAGATTTTAAGGAAAATTTCTCAAACAGATGCAAAAGGAAGACAAACTACCCACCGAGAAGTCACAAAACTACCCATGGGACCAGATACTGATGTGTCCTGCATCCCGAGACCATCCAAGAGAGGACTCTAGACAGCACTCATCGAGTATTGACTACAGATGCGGGAGCAAGCAGAAGACAGCCTGTGGCCAGTCTAGCCTGCAGCCTGGTTGCCTACGTGCTCTACTGGAACATGCCACATCATCCCTTCCCACTGCCTGTGGACCCTTGCCCCTAGCAGACGAGATGAAGAGTTGAGCAGAGACTGCACAGGCCCAGGATGACATATTTGTGCTCCATCTCTTTAAGTAAAATTCCCCACACCCTGCTTTAATAGAAAAGTAAATACCATGCGTTAATGAATGGGAAATGCCACCAAAGAGAACAAACTATTAAATACCAAATGGAAATGCTAGAGATCATCTGAATGGTGACGGATGATAGATAGGTTCCGTTATTAAGTAACGTCAATGAAAAGAACATGGTGGACCTGAGAAAGCCTAGGCTAACGAGCACTCACAGGGCCCCTGCCCTCCGGCTCAGCACTGTAACACCGCCATCACAACGTTGTAGTGAGACAACCTCATACTACCATCGTCACCACCAACTTCACTTCTTAGCGTGATGCACGGCTCCTTAGGAGTTCACAGGACCACACAGGGGGTCGGCTAGGTCAAACCCTGCTCATAATACTAGGAACAGTTTCTTGAGCAGGTGATGGGACACAAGGCCCATGAGCATCAGGACAGATCAAACCATGGCTTCCCCACAGGGCCCTCGCTAATGTGTACTGACAATTTTGGAATAAAACTATTGTTCTCATTAAATATTGGCCTCCAGTCCATTCCTCTTAGTACTCTGTGTACCTAAATGAAAAACCCATGCAAAGTGGTTCTGCTATGCATCCACCACAGTCAACCCAAGTAAAAGCATATAAGCTGACCACACAGTTCAATGGACGGTATACTAACAGAACGGAATGAATAGCAAGCTACACGTGCCCACGTCAGTGTTTGGCAGGCATTCTCTCAAACAGATTGAGGTTGTCAATGAAAATGGCTGACAGTGTTTGTGCCCAATAATAAAATTTGAGTGTTCAAAGCAGAAAAAAATTTTTAGAATATTCATGTGTGTTTGACATCTCTCTCAAAGCTAAAAGTCTTTTCTCTAGTTATCGACAGAAATACTAACGTGTGTGCAGAAATACTAATGTGTTATCATCTGTATGACTCACTGGACCAGTGTTTTCCAAATGACCAATGCACCATGGTACAAAACCTAGCATGAGTAATAATCCACTCAAACCATAACACTTAAGAATGGATTTTAATTATAGGGAAAAAAAACGATAGAACAAAAGTTCATGGATGTGGCTTCTGGTTCACACTGAAGCTAACCTTTAAAAAGACTACTGTGTGTCAAGCTTGGGCGTGGCACCAAGAATGCCCACAAGCACCCAGAAGGCCATTTAAGCATTTCTCTTCCCAAGGACATGCCTGCATCAGGCTGGATACTCTTAGGCTATTGTAGTTGACTGATGCAGATGGACACAAGAAACTGCTTCCTCCTTCCATGAACCAAAGAACACTTGTCAAAAATGGAAGATAGTACCTGTGTTCTTACTGACTCTTTGTGGAAACAGAGCTGTTTTTCACTAAAACTCTATTACAGTGAATTTGGTAATTGTTAATTTGAAATGAATGAACAGATATATCTTATTAAAGTCCTTGTGTCCTGGATTGTTTTGTGTTGTGTTGGGTGGTGTAGTGTGTTGTGTTGTGCTATTGTGTTGTTTTGATTCTTCACTACTGAAGTCTAAATCTCAAAGGCCAGGCAAGTATTTTACTACTAAGTTACATAACCAGACATTATTAAAATATTTATTTTAAGGCTTGGAGCCAAGTTATCTGGACCTATTTTTAGATCCCCCTCCTGAAAAAAGAAAAACTTGATATTCATTGCCCATCTCCGTGCATGATCAAGCATCCTTGTGACTCTCAGGTAAAACCCATTTAGAATGGACAATCAGATCTCTGAGCTTTGACTCACCAAAGACTGAGGATGCTATCACAGAGCACCTGATCCACAGCCATGACTTCCCCGCTTCACTGTGCCCTACCTACCTGACGTTCCCACCAATGTATTTGAAGATGCTTCATGAAGCTGTTACAACATCAGGCCATAGTGTTTGGGATAGCCTGAATCTGGGTCTCTGGGCATGGACACTCATCTTTGGCTCCAGAATAAACTATATTTAAAATTTATTTTAAAGATCTTAATTTTCTGATGTGCTCGCCTCAGCCTTCTGAGTAGCTGAATTTCTCATTTTTAATTCCTGACATAGCAACTACTGAAAGATACAACCCACAAAAGCTGCATGAATCCTCATCATGGTTTATAAAGACAAAGAGACCTGATAGTCATGTGTGAGGAGCACTACTTCAAAGTGTTTACCATGGACACTGGGGCAATAATTCAGTAAATTGCTTGCCACATAAGAACCTGAGTTCCACTCCCACAACCACAGAAAAAGCAAAGCATTAAAAGCACGCTTGTAATCGCAGTGCTGGGAAGGGGTAGATTCCCAGGGCTCTACGGTGATCCAGTCTAAACCACCCGGTGAATTCTCAGCCAATGAAGACCACGAACTCAAAATCTCTTGCTCTTTCTCAAACCCCTCTCACACAGGCTAGCCGGCCTACCTACAGCATGCCCTAACCTGCGGCATGACCTTTGACTCTAAGAAGCTCAATGACAGGGAAATCAGGGAAATCAGGTGACCAAATCCATAGCTGACCACTTCTTACTGTGTTGACACAGGGTTCAGTCACCGGAGATCAGTGTGGTTCTCAACTTGTGGGTTGCAACTCCTTGTGGTCCCATATCAGACATCTTGCACATTGGATAGTGGCATTATGATTCATAAAAGTAGCAGAACTACAGTTATGAAGTAGCAACAAAATAATTTTATGGTTGGGGGTCACCACAACATGAGGAACTGTATTAAAGGGCCACAGAGTTAAGAAGGACGAGAACACTGCCGTAGATAGATACTGAACCCATAACGTACACTAGATAGTTGCAGTTGTCTTAAGATACTTCAATTGTACAAGAATTTTACTAATGGCTTCCGCGTTGCACTGCTTAAATTAAGAAAGAGATATTTCCATGTGGGTTCTGGCTCAAAAGTTTTCTTTTTTGTTTGTTTGTTGGTTTGTTAGTTGGTTTAGTTATAAGAGGGGTTTTATTAGATTCCTTTACATGAAAAAAAGCTAGTTCCACAGCGGCTATAGATCTGAGAGCTATAGGAACCAGCAGTTGTTCAATCTAGGAAGCTGGAAGTCTCCAAATAAGAAAGACCAATGGCATAGCCTCGGCCCATGAAGACCTGGGAGCCATGGCGAGTATTGGGCTACTACTCAAACTAGTGTTGAGGAGTTGACACATCTGGAGTCTGAAGCCCAGAGGTGATGGAGGCGGCATTAAAAATCCACTTACCTGGTATGGGTTCAATTTAAATGGCTATATGAGAGTTTCCCCTTCTTTCTCTCATTGTTCCCATTCTAGACCCCTCTCCCTTACCCCCTAGGCATAAATACAGGGTTTCCCTTAGTCTATGCTGGCCTAATATGCAGCTGAGGATGACCTTGATCTGACCCAGGGATTGTAGACCCCAGGCACACTAAGGCCCATCAAATAGTAGCTTCCGTGCATGGAGTGGGCATCACACATATATACAGGAGTGACAGGCATGTTGGATCACTCAGGTTCCAAAGCTCATGGAAATAGGGGAATTTAGTAGCATTTTACCTGGCCCCAAATATACCTGCGGGCTGGGGAAGTGCTGTGCCTGGCGTATTTACCAACCTATGGAAGATATTGTTGAGTAAAGCAAGATGCAAAACTATTTCTTATATTTTTCGGTTGTGAGCCTGGTCTTGAAGAGCTGAATCTCTCCAGCCTCAAAATTATTTCTCGATGTTTCAAAACTTGTTTTTCAAGACTCTATTTTCAACTCATTCTGTCTTGAAGCAGAAAACGAGCTATCTCTGTCAGTATCTCCTCCGCACTCCCATGGGTTTCTTTCCTCAAACACCATGCAGACAGACTTGCAAATGAACAAACAGGACAACAATGCCTGGTTGGGTGGACATGGCACAGAACCCCAGGCCGGCAGAGCAGTGAACTGAAGTGGAGCCACACATGCCTCCTGCTGTCTGTCTCTCATCTATGCCTCCTCTTGGGGAACAGCTCACTACGTCAGGAAAGAAATGCCGAGTGGACAGAGAGGCTCCCACACAACCCCATTCGTCAGTCAATGCGCCCTTCACCTGCCAGCATCACTCCTCACCCTTTCCTTTAAACTGCTTGTGGGGAAAGGTATTTTTCTTCAACACTGACTGTCAATGTAGGATAACTAAATAATAAATATTCCTAAAAGTAGCTTGAAGAGTAGTGTAGACAGCTGATCAAGACCACACATTAACCCTTCCTCAAATGGATATGGGAAGTGTTAGCTTTTTGTCCAGAAATCATATTTGCGGTCACATCCAAGTCATACAAACCTAAAGCACAGCCCGTCTGTTGCCTTACAAAAACATCCTAAGTGGGCTGAGGATGTTCTTATCATTTAAACTGACTCATACATTTTTTGTGAGAGAACGCAAAGTCAAAACAAACTACTCTTTGCTACTGCAATGGCTGTGCTCTAAGTGGCCACGTTTTAATGAGACCTTGTCACTCTGAGGTAGAAGAATGGTACAATGGCCACCTATCCTGATAGGAACAGAGTATGATGCCAGGGATGAATGGATGCAGAGGGGACCATGTCTGTCTCCCTGGCTCCCCAGCTCCCCGGCCGCCCAGCTCCCACTTTTGATACTCAGGCATCCCAAGCCAGTTATGAAATCTACAAAACGCTTCAACCTGCTCCCATTCTCTGGGAGGTACCAAGGCTACACTCTGAAAGTTTGCTCATCGTCTCTGTCCCAAAAGATGGCCTGAAATAAATTAGAATTCTATTCATCAACTTGCTGTAACAGATAATTCTGGGGATGAGAAAAATGCAAAAGCCATTGATGAGTAGGTGCCCCCCTAGGCATTAGGCTCAGTCTTGTCTCCTTCCCTTTCCCAATGTCAGGGTCAGAAAACACATGGGGAAGATATCTAAGGTCCAGAGAAAGCCAGGAGCAGTCTGCCCTAAAAGCATTGCCTCCACCAGCCCTCAGCCAGGAGGTAATGGTTTGGAGAGGAAGATGGCTCTTAGAATAGAGAAGGGCAAGCCCTTGGCCAGGGCTGGGGATGGAACCACTGGTGCGACCATGAAATACAAACATCTATAGGGTAGAAGATGTACTAAGCACCCTCAGACCTCAATGGCGCTGGGAGGGGAATTTGGTTACACTGAGGACAGAAGGCAGGATGAGAATTGAAGTCCTCTGCTGGAGGCCCAAAGCATAGGGGCTCACGGTGATGAGTGAAGTGGGAAAACTGGGATACAGTCCGCGGCCTTCCACCTGCTACTTCTCTATACCCAGACCGATTACCCTGCATCTCCTCGCGTGCCTCCCTCATTGTGACTCCTGGATTTCAGGGACACGAGACTGTTTCCATAGAGCTCACCACGGGACAAGACAGACTGTCCTAAGACGTCAACTCCTCCCTGGCTTTACGGCCGAGTTTTATCCAGGTCACTACCCACGACTGGGACGGAGGTAACTGTCCTCTTCAGATGAAAGGGAGACCTTTTCCTTTAACTTACCCATGGATCTCCCAAGTCCGGAGGAATCCACATTTCATGTTCTAGAATCCTGCGTTTCCCCGAAAGTCCTCTCACTTAATATTTAGTTCATCCTCCCACTTAGCACTATTGACGGCTTGTGCTTAGCTCTCCAGACCCAGTATCCATCAACATTGACCCTGTCTCTTAGGGAAGCGATAAAACAGCTAGCGCTGGTTACAGAGTAGCATCAAGATAATGAAGAGGGAAACACAGAAAGGACCGTGGGTAGGTAATGAATTTTAAAAATCAATTAAAGAGTCAATGCCATGTTCATTTTATCACAAAAACCCTGAGTCAGAAACAATGCTGGATCCAAAAAGGACACCGGCCTTATCGGCATTGCTGGTGATGTCAATTAAATGACAGGCCTCTGCTGACCACTAAGTGGACAAGAGTAGATCACTGTTAGGGATTTGTACACTCATTTTATTTACTTCAGAAAGAAGACCAAGCAGGACCTGCAACAGCAGCTACAGGAGAAGGAGCCCCCCATCAAGTGTCCTCAGCTCACCATTCATAAAAGTACATTACATCGTTTAAGCATGATTCATGTTGCTGGTTATAAACCATGAGTCCTGTATCCAAGTCATCCACAGTATCAGACTGATTTATTTGTGTGTATGTGTGAGTGCATTGTGTGAGTGTGTGTGTATGTGAGTGTGTGTGTGAATGTATGTGTATGTGTGTGTGTATGAGAGTGTGTATTGTGAGAGTGTGTGTATATGTGTGTGAGTGTGTATGTGAGTGTGTGTATGTGAGTGTGTGTGTGTGCACGCGCGCGCGCACGCTCAACAGTCCCTAAAGAGGCCAGAAGAGGGGCTGGAACTACAGGCTGTTGTGATCGTGTGGCACAGATACTAGAAACTGAACTCAGGTCTTGGCAAGAGCAGCAAGCGCTCTTAATTGCTGAGCCGTCCCCTCCAGCCCCATCACCACAATTCCTATTTTTTCATTTTCTTGCCATTATGGCAAAGACTTTGAGTCTAATTGTGGTTCTGAAGATTCTTAGGTTCTCACACTGTGAAACAGATGATCAGCTTTAAAGTCTAAAGCCCCCCCTGACTCTGAATGCTAAACCCCAGATTCTTCAACCTCATTAATCAGGTTCTTATTTGTTTATGTATTTGGTAAGGAATGAGAGAAACCTGAGGAAAGGGTTGCCCGGGCACAAAGGAGTGGCCTTGCTGGACAAGTGGGAGCATTCAACAGAGCCACTGAAACTTAAACACAAGGCAGTGTGACAATGGCAAGAGCCTGATAGCGCCAGCATTGAAATGGAGAGGATCAAGGTTGGGGATGTTGACACCACACATTTCCTCAGAGAGGAGGTGCTTGAAACCAAGACACAAGATGGGGAGATACTTAAAAATTAGTCCAGAGAAGTAGACTTATGAAGGCGTAAGTCATAAACAATCCCACACCGGTTCAGAATTATGATTAATAGAATAGTTATTTATTTAAAGGGGAAAACTTACAGATCACCATTCCAGACAACAGCCCTCTGCCCAATCAGGAAAGGAGCCTAGTCGCTGGAAGCAGAGTTGGAAGAAAGAGAGTGGGCAGAGGAGAGTTGCTGCTTTTTTAAAGAGAGAGAGACCAGGCCCCAATGGGCTGGTATCTCAGCAGCTATTGGCTGAAGGAGCAGAAGGAGCTCCCGCAACAGACTTAAGTCAAGTGACTATGAGAACTTGATGGAGGAAGGTCATTGGTTAAATAAACTGCCTTGGCCCTGATAGGTTAAAACATAGGTGGGTGGAGTAAACAGAACAGAATGCTGGGAGGAAGAGGAAGTGAGCTCAGACTCGACAGCTCTGCTCTCTGGAGCAGAGACGCCATGCTCCCCTCTCCTGGGCAGATGCGATAGCTCTGCTCTCTGAGGCAGACGCACGCGATGAAGCAAGCCGCCAGGTCAGACATGCTGAATCTTTCCTGGTAAGACCGGAGCTACACAGTTTATTAGAGATGGGTTGATCGGGATATCAGAATTAGCCAGTAAGGGCTAAAGCTAATGGGCCAAGCAGTGTTTAAAAGAATACAGTGTCCGTGTAATTATTTTGGGGCATAAGCTAGCAGGTGGCCGGGGTGCTGGGGACGCAGCCCCGCCCGCCGCTCCTACTACTACAGAATGGCGCCCAGGTGTGTGGACAACTGAATCCACTGAAAGCCTGAGAAAGCTTGGGAAACAGTAAAGCATGTTTTCTTGGTAACAATAATTTCTCGGGTCTACTCTGCTTGCTAGAGGCAAGCAAGCGCTCTCATGAACATAAACCAGCTTCGGCATTAGTCCGAGCATGCATTTGAAGAGGCTTCGTGGTGCCATCAAGCTTATAAATGTGCCTCTCTGGGGAGTCAGTTAGGGTGCTAATAAGCGCATGCTGGCAGCTCTTGTTTCTCATCATAATTATTTGTAGTTGATCTTAAAGTCTCTTCAAAATATGCACAATTATCTTTCCACCTCCTTTGTTCTTTGCACCTGAAGTTGTCACTATGGCAACCACGGATGCTCAGATATCAGAGAGGATTCAGCTTTTATCATATGATAAAAGCAAAAGCCTTTATGCCCAGGGCCATCCAGGGTTTGGTGGCATGTTCTAGAAAGTTATGGGAGTAGAATGATCTGGCATTTAGATTCATGATTTACAGCTTGGTCATTTGTTTTCAACTCTGATTCCTTTTTTTTTTTTTTTTTTTTTTTCTTTTTCGGTTTCTCTATTGAATTTAACTATAACTATTTTAAAAAGCCACAAAAAAAATCAAACTGAGTACTTGTTCAATACAAAACCTGAAACTGCCTCCTTATAGTCCTCACCCATGTCAGAATGGGTGACTCCGTGGAACACTTGTAAGATGCCCTAGGAGGGATCTGCCAGCATGGTCCACTGTGAATCTGTCTCTACCGCCGTCCCTGAGATGAATAAACCCTCTCTAGCAAAATCAAACCCATCTCAAATAAGTACAAACGAGTACATTCCAAAGTTTACCAGGAATGAGATTTAAAACACTGAAAGTGTTGTCAATGTTAGTTCACAGAATTAGGAAGCGAGTTCTTCTTTGCTTTGTTTCTCAATTTTTTGGGTGGTTGGTCTTTTTTTTTCCTGTTGAGGCAACAGCTTCACTATGCAGCCCATCCTGGCATGGAAGCTGAGATCTTGCTGCCTCAGCCTCCCAAATGCTAGGATTACAGGCATCTACCTCCAAGTCCAGCCTACATTTGTAAAACAGATTCTTGCAATCTTTTTTAAACACCATTTTAAAAAACAAAGAGAAAGAAGGAAGGAAGGAAGGAAGGAAGGAAGGAAGGAAGGAAGGAAGGAA